>PNEQ01086855.1:0-79828 GCA_003012365.1 Medauroidea extradentata | reverse complement strand
GGGTGCGATGGAGGAGGGGGAGGGGAATGAATGTGGTGGTGGGGGGTATGAAGGAGGAGGGGAGGGGATGAGAGGATGGCATGACAAGGGGTTAGAGGTCGTGCTCTGAGGAAATGTCGCTCGCTGCGGTAGGCCTGGGAGGCTTGAACTTTGCCGCTAATGTCAGGCGCCATGTAGGTACATGGGCCACGTACCACGGACAACCCCAGGGCTCGTAATTCACTCCCGCCGCCGCCTACTTCTCGGCTTTTTCGACCACCCCCCCTCCTCCTCCCGGGGGAAAGCTCGCCCGCGCGTGGAAATATCCCAGGAACTGGGCTACAAGAGAAAGAAATTGTGCTCAAAAGAGATTTTTGGTGTTTGTTTTAACCACGCCACTGTAAGTTAGCAGTCGTGAAACACTACATGACATTGTATTTCCATACTTTCACTGCATCTGTGTATGTAAATGTGGTGAAACTATGCTAAACCTACCTTTTTCTTAATTTGTACATCACAGCTATTTGATGTGTGTGTGTATTGGTGCGTGTTAATGTTTTTGTGTGTGTATTTGCATTTAATAAATACTTACTACTTAAACGATGAGTTAATAATTGCACATTATGCTTAGTATAAACATACATAGGGGAAAACCATATGATTAATGCATGTTTCACATATTTACACACACAGACAGGTACAGTGAAAAAAAATAACATGCATGTGTACAGATACAGAATGTATCTGAAACATGTGACTAAAATTTACCAATGGGTTGCAGACGTGAAAGGAATAAATTTGATACAGGACACCCGTGATCCATCTCAAATATTAAGGGCTGTTGAAGTCAGAAAGGCATATTTTGTGGGATATTATAAAAAGTACTTGTGTTACAGAAATGCAATGTGGTGCATAAATTAACTAAACCATGATCTGGAATAAAATTAAGTTGTATGCACAATGCACACACCTGCCATAAAAAAACATTTTCGCCCTGTTGCTGTAGGAAAAATTTTTAATGGTCTCAAGAAAGTAATGTTTTATGCAATAATGTAAAGCAGTGTGTCGTTATTAGTCAATGAATTTCTCTTGTTGCAACTTTATAGGACTCACCGTTTATTTGTGAAATGCACCTAAAGATTTCAGCTGTGGCCATAGCCCGGTGGCTAGGCAACACTTGCTACACCCAGGGATACAATATCGTGACTGTAACGTGGTGTGCCATGCTAAATAATTTGTTGGCACAGACAAATTTGTGTGTGTTTAGGAAAGATGTTACACCGAACTTAAGTCGTTCAGTGCCACATTTAGAAGCAAGGGAGCAGAAACGAAGAAACTAAATAACGTTTCAGTACAACTGCCATGCTCTGACCGTTGTGCAGGTATGCCATATGTTAGCAGGTAGTGGACGTATGTGAATTACTTAGTCTTTATTTTACGTGATACAAAGAGAGCAGTGGTAATAAATTATAGTTCAATCAGCATAATTAAGATTGTATTTGTCAAAATCTGTTCACAAAGTTTGCACGTGTGGTATGAAGTATGGGCACAGATGGCTTTAATTTACACAGCAACCAAAGAGATTTTAGAACCATTACAGTCGGTTATTCGGATTTCATTATAGTAAGTGTTCAAAATGTGCATCTTCAGACTCATTCCAGTAGGTGCAGCAGTGCAGTACAGAATGGCGTGCATTTTCAAAGACACCTGGCGTGTCCCGCACCTTATCTCAAGCAGCTACCACTCTCGCTAACATCTGCTCTTTCGAATCAATAGTTTCGCATACCAACTCCTTTACAAATACCCAGAGTCAAAAGTCTAATGGGGTTAGATCCGGTGAGCGCCGTGGCCATGGCAGAGGTTCGCCCCTTCCTATTCAGCGATTGGGATATGCTTCGTTGACGTGGTCACGCACCAATCTCGTGAAATGGGGCGGAGCGCTATCGTCTTGTAGCTACATTCGTTGAATGACGATGGCAATTTTATTGGAACCACTAAAATATTGTAGCCGTCACAAAATAATTTTGTGGTTACTACAAAATAATTTTGCAAGGTAGACTTCCAACAAAATATCTCTTTCAGTGCAATAGAGCGCTAGTGTTTTTTTTAAACTAAGGATGTTCGTATAGTGCACATAACTTTATTTTATTCCAGGTCGTATATTAGTTTATTTGCACGCCAAATTTATTCCAGTAGCAGAAATTACTTTTTATAACATTACACAAAATATTTTTTTTACTTCAACTTTAAGATCTTCTACAAACCTTAATATTCTTTAGATGTCTACAATACGCTGGTAAATTTATGTCATATGTTTTGTAAACGTTCTGTTTATACATTTGTGTAAATCCTTACAACGTGTTTCAGAAACATGTGTACATACATATGTATAAACATGCACCGTATTTCAGAAACACGAGATCCAATTTTACCAGAGGATTGCTGACGTGAAAAGAAGAGATATGATATGTAACATCCACGGCTCATCACAAATATTAAGATTCTTAAAAGTTCTTAATTGTGAAGTCCGAAAAGCTTATTGTGAGGGTTATTATTTAAAACTAAATTTGGTATGTGAAGTAAGTAAACCAAAATCTGTGATAAAACAAAGTTATGGTGCGTCGTACGTACCCTTATCAAATGAAAAAATGGTGGTTGGCACCCAGTTGTTGCATACTATAGCGTTGTTACTGTGACCGAAATGTGATGTTTAATGTCATACCAATTGGTCAGAATGTCGTAGTTAGACAAAAAGGCATTCTTACTGCAACTCCACCATTTTCGTGTAAAACGCACCCAAATGGCTACGATGCGATAGCCTGCTGGGTAGGCAACTCTTCCTCTACACAGTGTTTTTATGAACACTTGTAAATTCTCAGACTCCTCTTGTGAAAGGGACTGAGTCCAGAAATATGGTTAATTTTTGGTTAACGTGCATAATTAACATTATACTTTTCATCCGTGCCCTTTGAACATTCAAAAAGTTCGGACACAGCTCCTTAATACAAAGTAAAAAAATTTGTAAATTTACAAGGAAAATCTTGTAAACTAATAACAAAACGTAATAAGTCAGATAATGAAAGTAAGGTGTCAGACAACTTTTAAAGTGGTTACAAATATCGTATCACCTTAATTTTTGGTTAACGTGCATAATTAACATTATACTTTTCATCCGTGCCCTTTGAACATTCAAAAAGTTCGGATACAGCTCCTTAATACAAAGTAAAAAAATTTGTAAATTTACAAGGAAAATCTTGTAAACTAATAACAAAACGTAATAAGTCAGATAATGAAAGTAAGGTGTCAGACAACATTTAAAGTGGTTACAAATATCGTATCACCTTTGCGAACTAGTAAAATAAACGTCAATGAGCAGATTTTTCGATTTGAAACCAAATAAACCTAGGAGACGTGACAAATTTTACAAAACATTTTGCAATTTTACAAAAAAAAAAAAAAAAAAAAAAATTGGAAACTAGTTTCCAAAATTTTTTTTGTAACACTGCAAAAAAGTGTTGTAAACTTAACCAGATATTAGCTGTAAATATACAAAATTTGTTTGTATGTTTACAGAAATGTTTGTAAATATACAAAGAAGTTTGTAAAAATACAAGTTTTTTGTAAATTTTACAAAACGTTTTTGTAGTGTTACCAAAAACTTTTTTTGGAAACTGGTTTCCAAAAAATCTTTTCGTAAAAGTACAATTTTTTTTACTGTGTACAAGCCCTTCTTATTTATTAGCTTTTGCGTTCAGATAAAAAAAAACAATATGCATTACACATCCATATATAAACATTCACACATATGCAAAACATGAGAGTAAGAAGTTTTTGATCTGTTGATCTTGTGGTAAGTTGCATATTGAAATACTTTCGGTTTCTACTACTAAAATCAGAAACGTGTTTCTTTGTCAACTACTTCTGGGAAATTAGTGGTGTTCGATTCCTCGCTTATGTAGGAGTTTTAAATTTAACACAATATCGGGTTTAAACATTTGAAGAACTGATTGTATGCAAAGAGATACACGTTCAATATCTCAAGAAAAATGTGATTAATCAATCCGGTATTTCAGATGTTTGTAGGCTGACGCGTTTATTTATTGTAATGTAACAGCGAAGCGGATAAAAGAACAAACTGACACTAATACGCGTTTCTATCATTTGTAATTTACGGATTTATGATTAAGTCTGCACCATCTGCAGGGCAACAGCCTAAGTTGCAAACTTTGCTTCTGTGTGGATAACCTCGGCGAGGACGTGAGGCATAACTTCCAGGAGATTTATTAGTGACTTTGCAGTTCCTTACTGCAGCGTCGTGTTGGAAATGCCAACCGCAGAGCTACCCAGTTCTCGACGGTACGACCCCAAGGTGCGAAAACAGGAAAGTTAAGTTGAATTCCTGCCACATCCCTTCTCCCTGCACGATTCTCACCCCTACACTCAACACACCGTACCTCTCAAATCCTTCCTTTGCCCACCACCTTTAGCTTCTCTTACCAGGATTTGTTTTCACTTTGTCGATACTTGGGAAGAGCCGACCATCGATCCACCGAGACCTTTCTTCTTCACGGATCCTATGAAAATCCTCGTCGACTCTCGGGAACCTCTCACGGCCTCTCAAACCGCTTTTTTTTTTTTTTTTTTTTTTTTGTTTTTAGGTCTTGTGTATTCGCTACGCAGGAATAGGACGCCTGTGTCGGCTCTTAAAAACAGACGCTTCTTTCCATGCAGAGCAACCATCGCGCGTTCGCGACCGTTTACCATAAACAAACAGCCAGCACTTTCCTTCGAAGTCTCCGCGACTCCGTTCCTCGAAAGTTTCTGGGAATATCTAATGTACCGGGCCTTACACGAATAACTAGATCTCATGGTGTCTTCACAACACAAACATTTCATTTTCAAAACAGGTATTCCTGCAAGCAACGAATAATTTGAGTAGTCCAGTTCTAAAACTCTCCTTGTCCATGACGTGATGATAGTTTCCAAAACTCGCCTTATTCAATACCAGAGACACTTTGAAAAACTGCTTGGCCATGTCACAAATGGACTCGCATATCAGTTTTACGCGATTTGTTCAGTTTTGGTGAAAGTGGACAAGGCAGTTTTGGAAACTGGACTACTCAATTTACCGTTAAAGTCATTATCGTCATGTTCTAAGAAGTACATAAAATTACAAATAATCAAACATGTTCAGACAGTCTTCCTTGAGTTAATTATACCCGCTTGTAAGTATATAGTGTCAAAATTAACATACAAAGAATTGCGATCACGTTTATTATTGTCTTAAAGTTCGTTATTTATTCCCACAGCATAAAAAAAGGTTGACAAGAATCTTTACTTATCAAGCAAGGAACTGTAAAGCTCCGTAATGATGTAAATTATTATAGTCTTCGTTTATGACCGGTCTATTTAATTACTCTTAATTGTTAAGGAAAGGATTTGAAATCTTGTGCACTCAAGATTAAGGACAGAAAATAACTTTTCAAATTATATGAAATTATCACGTTTTCACACACGTCAATATTTCCTTACTTGCGTGAACAGAAAGGGTAAACATGTAATAATTTAACTTTCGTTCCCTTAAAACTGTTGCCAAACAAATTGCTAGTGTAAAACTATGTCCTATCTGCGACGTTTTGGAGAATAATTCGTAAATTATGTACGCCTTTGAAACTTATATTGAATCGTTTGGGAGGCCAGATGGAAACCACTTGGTAAAAGAAGTAACTTTTCTAGTCACTTTAAATTTCACAGTTTTTTTTGGACATACGCTATAGCGTGGCGAATGTTGCCGTATAGCAGAACATCCTGTTCGCCGTCGTTCATCCATTTCGTTCCTTTTTCGCACTCCCCTTTTTGTTGTTTTTCTATTATTTTATCGTCTGTCTTTTGTTTTTTTTTTGTGTGTCCTCCAGTCGACTATATTCCACTTAGGTATTAATCTTGTGTTGTAAATATCTATTCTTGTCCTTGTGCCGTCTTCTGGGATATGACTACATTCCTTTCAGGAATTATCTGTATGTTTTGTGTCTGTTGATTACAGCTTACTGACTTTTCTTCCATTGTTATTTTGTTTTACTGTGGAATTTTCTGCAATACGGCAACATTCACCCGCAATGGCGTATGGCTGAAAAAATGTTTACGATCATAACATAAACTCATTGTAAGAATCATACAAAGATCGAAACAACTATGTCTCTATTTACTGTGATAGTTTGTGTTAAATTTTTTAATGTTGAATGTGGAGAATTCCCGATAGCCAGGGTATCGCAAACCGAATACATATATTATTATTGGGTGCAAGTAGTCATCTGCGTACCCTGAATGATGACAATAATGACGTCCTACAGTGGGGAAGTTTCTAAATGAGAGAGGCGTGGGAGAAAATTCTCTGGCCAGCGACATCGTCAGGCTCGATCACAACACACGAAAATCCGGGTACCGACCGCGCCGGAATTTCCTTGATGGGAGGCGAGCGGTCTGACCACTAGTTTGTCGTTTGTTAGCGTTTTTCTAAGTCTCATTCTAAGATTTCTGGGACTACATAATAGTGTAAATGACGTATATACACAATAGTACAGTTCGTTAATAACAGGCACTTGCGGAGGTGGGCTCAGACATGGATTTTTTAAATACCATAAAAGCATTCGCGTGGAGCGATTCCGGTGCGATATTTATTGGGTTCGAATCCTGTCTCGGACATGGTTGTCGTGTTGTCACTTCACCTCCTTTCACCCTCATTGGCTCTTGAGACCTCGTTGTTAAAGGGGGGAGTTCACGCAATAATTTTATTATTTGAATAATTTTTATATTTATACGATATATTTTTTGTTTTGCAGACATATATTGTGACTATTTTTACAGTAATGAAAATTTTCTAGGTTTCATAGCTTTTGTACAGTGGCAAGTAAATGGCAAAATTTGCATAAAACGACTTTATACAAGAAACGAAATTATTCCTACTGAAGAACAGTGTCGTGGGGTACAACGGGACATGTATAAAACATTGCATCACATTTTTTTGTATTTAAAAAAATGCACAAATTTTAAATTTTCTTAAGTAAAATTCAGCAATTTTCAAAAATGCAAAATATAATCAATGCGGTTTTTATTTATGTCCAGACGTAGCCCGCGATACTGTTATTCAGTGGAAATTTTTTCATTTCCGTATGTCTGTTGGTTTTCATATCTTGTATGAAAACATTTTATACCAATTTTGGCTTTGACATGCCACTATGCAAAATCTACGAAAGCTAGAAAATTGTCATTACTGTAAAAAAGTCACAATATATGTCTATAAAACAAAACGAAGTCTCGTACAAATATAAAAATTACTAAGACAACTAAAATATTTGCAGGGAGCCTCTCCCCTTCCTTAAATGGCCGTAAAACCCTCTCAACTTATCTCACCTTACCAAATCCAGGATTTCTGGAGCGGCGAATCGAATCCTGGTACTCCGAACTTAATGTGTTGCTGTTGCGCCACCTGGGTCAGCGAGAGGCCCTTAGTGGTAGTTAATCATTCCTACACCAGGGGTGCAGTTTCCTGTCTTCTCTCATTATAGTCTCTACCCGCGATAAACCACGATTTGTTTTTGCGGGAGAGAAATGTGACGGATGTTGCTGTTAGTCAGTGTGAGATTATTTTCTACTACAATCCAGAAAAAAAATATGTTTTCTTATGGGAACGATTGGCACAGGGACAATTTCTGCCGCTAGTTTCACTGCGATCGCAAAGGGAGCAGAAAAATACAAAAATGTAGTAAAGTTACATTTAAATAGGCTAGGAAATGTCGGAAGTCATTTAACCTAATTTTAAAGTGAAAATAAAACAATTTCTCGTTTTAAATTATCAACTTCATGTAATTTAAATTCAGGAAAGCTGTGTGCTTGGACATTTTGCATCCATGACCAATATCAGCACTCAAGCGGCAGAAATTGCTACTGTGACAAACTTTTAACGTAGTGGAAGTAACTTTAGGCAGTGGCTTTTTTCGGGTTCCTCAAGTTTCCGCGCACTTGTTTTCTGTCGCTACCCCAAGATAGGGCATCACTCAGGGAACGGTGGCTATCTACGGACTCACAGTTTATGAGTTTGCCTTCAGAGGGGCGACACCCAGCCCACAGTTACACTTCGTAGTCAACATAGGCGGTTCGGGATTAACTGAGCACTCAAAATAGCCCTGCTAATGTTCTATTTCCAGGCAATTCATTTTTCCGAGCGTAACGGCAAACGACGGGAAATATCTTACCTCTCTAGACATGTCCCTTAAGGGGGATTGATCCCTGTCAGATCGGTTTTACGGTTTTTCTTATAAATCAGGGAATAGACACATTGTTTTACTTTTTTCACGCTGACAAGGCATAGTTTACTGTTTCATTCACTTTTTAGAATCCATATGGCATTGTTTCTATTAACGTTGTGGCCTCTGTAGTCGCTCCCGTAAATAAACAAAATTTTCATTTTCAGCTGTTTCCCGTTGCAAAATAATGAACATATAATGGTTCCAGCAATTACAGAAAATCTATTAAGTTGGTATCTATGCCGTGTCGTGACAAAAATTTTGATACATCGACTGTAACAGAAGTTATCGAGTAGAAACAGATAAATCCAAGGTGGTAGGGATCAATACCCCTTAATGTTTGCGCGTGAAAGATAAATTGTAGTATCAGTATGAATCGATACTGTTCGATAAAAAAAAGTTTAGTAATTGTATAAAATACAGTTATAGTGATTTCAATTGATATTGTTTCAGTATTGTTGAATTTAAGTAGGAAAAAACACGGAACTAACTATATTACCTAATTTCGCTGCCAACCTTACAAGCAGCAAGGCAACTATAGTTTATATTGAACTACAAGCAGTAACGGTTAGTGATATTTTTCAAAGGTTACATTTTTAGTGCTCGCTTTATCCCGAATGACTGATACTTGTTTAAACCGTAATTAAGACGGCTGCCTGCCGAAGCCACCAAACGATCTGCAGAGCTTCGGCGTATAGAAGGTTATTCAAAAACTGCTCACGTTCGTGAACAATGCTAAGGATAATTCTACTACAGGTTAGAATGAAAACGCATTTTGTTGTGGGAAAAATTTTGCCGCTAGTCGCGATACAATCGCTAACGGGAATAATTAAATACCAGACTGTAATAAATTCAATTTTAACCACGCTTGACTAAGAGAGAAATTGTTAATACAATTTTAAAGTTAAATAAAAACAATTTCGACTTTTAAATTACCAGTTTCATGTAACTTTATATTCTTAGAAAGTCTGTGATTGGTCAGTTTACACATCTTATCGATATCAACGTAAAAAGCGGTAGAAATTTTCCCTTGACAGACTAATAACACTGAACTTTCTATCATGTAGTAGTGTTAATCTTAGTGAAGCTTACTCAGGCTTAATCCTCAAAGAATTGTTCATGTATGTGTACTAATTTCTGTGTATCTGCGTATCTTTTAAGGGGCTCGCCTACCTGCCATGAAAGTTCTGATTTAGAGGTTCAGGAGAATCATTTTTTCACAGAAAATATTAGTCGTGAGATTGTGTGTTTGACACATAAAAAATATTAAGGTACCTCATACTAAGGAAATGGTTTCAGTTCTATCAGTTTCATAAGTAATTAGAAAATAGGGCCTTAATATTCCAAGTTAGTGCATTTTCCTGCTTGTATAATGCCGTTGTTTTTTGTTATTTTTACTTAAAACCATTTAACCTTAGTATATCTATCCTTTAGCTTTCGATCCCGTGACTGTTTGTACCTTGTAATGACTGAACATTGTGAGGAAATCTTGTTCTTGTAATATGTGTCCTGCGCAAATATGCAGCCAGTGTTGTGGAAAATTGAGGATTCGCGAGACCGAGCCGAGAGGACAACAGAGAGAGCGAGAGACAACCTCCTCCACAACAGGGGTTGACCCAATCCTGCTTTTGTGAGGGAAAACTCCACGTCCATGAGGTCGAACAGCCACTAAGGCGCTATATAGGCGGGTCCCTAAGGCCACGCTCTCTTGTTTATACATTTTAAGATATAATAATTTTTTATGCCTAAATGAGAGAATATATAAAAAATCCTGTTAACAGTTTTGTTTAAAACCATGTTCTCCATTTTGGCTTTTTTTCAAGGCAGTTAAGTACTACGGTTTTAGCTAATTATGTAATAAACGGAATTCTGGTTAGTTGACTTTGTAGTCGAAACAGCATAGTTTTTTTCCTAAATTTCCTATAACGGTAAAAAACCGAACAGATTTTTAATATCTGCTCTAGTTTAAGCTTCAAACAATTATTATCGCAAAAAAACAGTGGGAATAAGGGATCATGGCCTTAAACCTTATTTTCTCACGGTTGAACATTTCTAATGGGACATTTTAAGCTTAACATTTTAGAATGAACTTTGTTTTTAATGTTTTGGACTTCATGAGTTTTGTAAATGTTTTGTGTATCGAAATGGCGGAATCGGGTAGTTCAAGGATAGTATTTAAACTGTGTTTTGAAGCATATTGTTTGTTATTATTTTTAAATACTCGACTCGTCCCACCATAAATGAAATCACGAAGAGAGTAAAAATTGGTTGCCCTACAATGTTTTTTTACATGTTCACCAACTGACAGGCAATTTTTAAAACCCAGTTATTATATAGTAAACAAATATATACTTATTTTAGCTTACCTCTGCCAACATTCAGTGAATGAATACATGCGATTTTTAAATGTTTGTTGCAATGGGAGTTTACAATTAGAACTAATTAATTCTGAATGAATACATTTATTACATAACACTTTTTGAATCTGTTGAACAAATGTATTCCTTTTATTTCCATTAATGGATAATTGCTGTACTCTGTAGGCATAGAAACAGCGCGTGGTTTCTTTACATTTTTGGCCATCCCGTGGGAGCCCCTTACTTCTCTTAGTTATACGACCCGCTAGGCTTGCAAGGTAAGAGGTTTGCAGACGAGCGCAAGCTGTCGGGAATCTTGATAGGATATCTCAATCTACAGGCGACTTGTTGGAGCGAAGAAGATATTTTGGAGAGCGCTTATCACTGAGATCTTGATCGCTCGTGATGATGTACGAAGTAGCAGCCAAATGAACGGACTGTAGAAACGGTACGACCCCGAGAAAATTCGCCCACAACAATGAAGTCCGTTACGTTTCCCACAGAATTCGACTGATCCTTCGTAGTAAGCTAACCATTACACCTCAGCGACGGCAAATTATGAAGGAGTTTATTTAATTCTGCTGTAGATAATCGTGAGTATGCCGCCATAATTGTTTATACATTGTAGGTTAATAAATTCAGTAGTACGAATATAAAACCAAATCAATAATTATAAGTTTCGAGTTAGTTCTGAAAGAATATAAACATATTTAATGGGTTAAAGGGATTACTGCTGGTTTACGCCATCCAAAAATTATATCAGACGTGAACCTAAAAATATCAGTAATGGTGAAAGTGCAAGGAAAGTATAAGTGTCTCGAAAAAAAGCCAGCAAATTGCGAACCTAGGAAAAAAAAAACCAAAGTAATATCTCTGACAATCAGATCAACTAGTTTTTATTTGGAAATATATAAACAGGGGGAATACCGTGAAAAAGTCATCGACCATTTGAAATATTTTACACTTGCAAAAATCAGCACATCAAGTCTGGACAGCGATCCGTGGTGATTAAACTGTTGCATACATTTGCATTAATTTTAAGTTTCTAATTACTACGTATCGAAGAACTTAGTTAAAATGATCTTATATGCATGGATGTTTGAGTGCGGAGTAAACAATGCGAAAGTCATGTTTCGTTGTTGAGGGAAACCTGTGTTTGTAATTCATGTTTCGTGACGAAAGTTATGTATCGTAAGCAACGTTAACAGCAAAACTGGGGTTTCAGGAAATGACGAACAGTAAAGAATGAGCTACTTTAAACATAATAGATACAGGCATGATATCTTCTTCGTTATTTGTAAACAACACTTTTTTCAGCTACACTAAAAAGAGAAATAATATCTACACTAAAGTTTCAACAAAAGTTATTAAAAGTTATTATTTCAATACATCACTATCATCATTACATAACTCTTATATGTGTTGTTGATCAAGCTATTCTATAGGAAGTGCGTGTGTGTTTTTTTATAACCGTTAAATTTCTCTAAACCTGCAGTCTTTGTTAAATTTCTCGTCCCTATTAAAGCTCATATTTATACACTCTTATTTACTAGCAGTAATACACTGTTACTGTCAAAACTTCCAAGCATTTGCAATCTTTACGGTCGTGTATTATCAGCTAAGCGCAAATGTAAGACATTTTTGCTTCGAGCGAACGAAATTGCTGTAACAAAAGAATGTCTAGCTGGGACCACTTAGTCTGTGACTTTGTGTTCTCTTCAAGAATTTGAACAAACGGATATTATTAGAAATGTGCTTTCCAGTGTTGTATCTCCAGTAAAAACCACTAGGTTTAAAATTTGAAACAATTGTGTAGTGTGTGGATGAAAAAAAAAAAAATCCTACGTTTTCCTTGACAGATCGAAATCTCTTCAACGTTCGGGTGTGAAATAAAAAGCGAACAGCTTTATGAAAGCGGGATTTTGATCACTCTACCGAAAATATCTTTATTAAAATGCACGGCTTTGATTAAGTGGTGTGGACTCGAATTAAAAAAAAAAAAAAAAAAAAAAAAATGACACGCAATAATGAAAAAAGTTGCTCCCGCTTTGCCTATGTTCATTATTATTTATATTTCCATGCATATGTAGGCCACTTTTTTGCAGTGTTATGGGCGTGAACAAAATGTAAGAGAGAAAACATATTTAAGCGAAAACACGCCAAAAAATGCACATGCCACAAAAAATAATTTTGGGATGATTTATTTAACTTGCCTTTGTATCGCGTATGATACGAAATTCATAAAATGGTTGAAACTTATTTTAAAATTTGAAATGTGGAAATCAATCCCTCATGAAATATTACACGTTTGAGCCGACTTCATTAATCAACTTGTACGACAGCTTTTTATGAGCAACTGCAGCCATTTTCATCAGTTGTTCAAGAGAGCCTAATACACAAATCAACGCTGATTAAATTAATTTAAAACTGAGAGATTCTCAAAGCAAATACTTAGTACGCTTGTACCTTCACCGGAAAGTTTACTTTGGGTAACATAACTTCCGGAACCAAGGTATTGGCAAGTGCTTACATCACAACGCGAAACTACAGTTTCGAAAATTTCTATTTCATAAAGGATATTTATTATCAGTTGTTCAAGAATGCATAATACATACATCAAAGCTGGATAAATTAACTTAAAACTGCGTGTCTCTCGAAGAAAATATTCAGTACGTTTGCACCTTCACACAAAAGTTAAGGTTGGCAAACATAACCTTCGAAACCAAGGTCTTGGCAAAGTGTTTACATCACAACGCGAAACTATAGTTTCGGAAATTTCTATTTCATAAACGAGAAAAGGAACATTGAGGTGACTCACAACATTTACAAAATATATTTTAAAGGTGCTCAATTAGGAAAATAATGATTTTAAATTCGAATAAAATAATGTTAGTTTGTAGACGTTATTTGGCAGAACAATTTCCTCTAACGAAAACAATTTAGCTCAACCAGTTTTCCCATAATGGCGTTCCATAGTCAATATCTGCACATTTTTCTTAATGCAAAACGCGGAAAACAATAAACATAATAACAGTAAATAAAAATCACACTAAAATTAAATGTCACGGTCTACGGCTTGAAGTATATTAAAAACCCTTTATAAAACAATTTTATATTAAAAAAAAATCATAAGAAAAGCAAAATAAGTGAAAATCTCAAGAACATAAAAAATATATATATATTTTTTGTAATGGGCTTTAATGTACTTAAAGCAATAGCCCGTGGCAGTGGTTACAATGTCAATTATTTAATTTCAATATGTTATTTGATTTTTGTGTTTTGCATGAGGTAGAAACATGCAAATATTACTTTGAAATGCCATTCGCTATGATGGGAGGCGAGCACACTAGCCTCTACATAACGGCGGCCGCTGTGAATACGAAGTAGCAACTGTGTAAGGGAATCTGGTGTTGTAATTCGTTTATCTTAACTTTATAGTTCGATAATATCAATTTTATTTAATTAAATAACTGAGTATTACCCTTTTTTAGTAATATCATTACATTTTATCGTCAAAAATGAAACACATTACATTCAAAATACAGTTTAATAATTCCAAACACCGTGTAATAATTTTATTTCAATAAAGTTACGTTTAATTATTTACTCACATACTAATTTCAACCTCATTGCTGATTTTTACATTGTGTGGATCTGCTGCATTACGTTATGTTTTCACAATTACTGCATCGCCGTTTGATAATTTAAAATACTACTTTATACTAATTTATTTCTAACACTATGGGGTAGTTTTTTCTAATGGCGGGTGATCATTTATGTGTCCCATTAATATTCTTTTACCTCGTGCAAACTGGAGACGTCTCTCCGAACCAAGCACAACTTTTGTGAAAGTGATTTTTTTACACCACGAAGCTGTACTCTGAGTGACGAGAAATGTGTTTCAAAATGTGATGACACTAATCACCTTTGAAGTATACAAATTTCGTTACACATGGACCATTACTTTTTCCGCCATTAGTAAAAGTTTAGTTCAAGGTAGAGTACAGCCAAAGTTTCTTTAAAAATTCATAACTTTTAAACGGTTGCGAATCGGATTATACAAGTTTGGTTTATTTGGTAGATCTTGGGGCCCTCTACCACCCGCTTCTTTATTGACGTCTACTCCCGGAACATCCTGTATATTTACTAACCTTCGTAGAAACTAGAGAATAAATACTATTTTTCTTTAGTGTTTCTGAAAAAAATGTTGTTTCAAACTAAAGAAGGCGATATTATAATGTAAATATTTTTTATGTTTAAAGAACCTCTTTCAATAACTGATCGCAGTGGTACTCGCCACTCCTGAAACCCCCGTTTCATTGTTTATACCGCACACGAAACGCAACTTTCGTTACGAAACTTGAATTACAAACTCAGGTTTCTCTCAACAACAAAACTTGACTTTCGCGGTGATTACACCGCACTCGAACATCGCTTTACAATACTGGACTTTTGAATGACTCTTTAAAATATAACAATATAATGTATAATAATGACGAATAGTTGAATACAGTTTTTGTCAACTTTACGAGCAAATATTTGGAACAAGTGACGTATTTAAGAGATACTATCTCTGTCGCTCGTCAAGTTGGCAAAACCTGTTACTTACGATTGTATTTTTAAAATGGTTTTTATATTGGCTTTGAAAATTCTAGCAATTTCAATCGACTTTTTTAGCGTTATGTTGAGCCCTACGTCCTATTAAAAAAAAAACGAGAGCCAGAACTATTGAAGATATCAAGTACTAAGCAATATCGGAGAAGTCTAAATGTTAACACGTGACGTTAGCTACAAGGAATACGCCAAGGAATTATTTTACTAGCGCCGATGTAATACGACAGACAAAACCAGGAAACAAAATAAAAAACGCCAGAATATTTTTTTTAAACTCAAAGCTCGAAGCAGCACAGAGAATCCTGTTAGGCCCGGAGGGTTGTTACCGGCGACCGTAAAAGTCATTACGAGTACTAGGGCGAAGGGGTGGTGGGTGTACGGGGTTGGTTTAGAGGGGTGGAAGGTAGAAGGGGAAGAATTTGGGTAAGGACCTCGACACCTACGCCCGACAGAAGTAAAAGACGAAAATAGCGCCCTAATTCCACCCGCCGCGGCGCCGAGCCTCAGGGAAGAGAGCTGGCGTCTCCCAGTTGTAAATTTTAATCCTGCCGGAAGCAAGGAGAACTTACCCCCTCCATCACACCCCCTACATCTCGACAACCCCTCAGGAGCCGGTCCAGGAGGGAAGGAGGGGGTGGGGGTTAGCCGGGAAGCTGTTGCCGAGGAGATGTGCTCTCGCAGAAAATAATTAATAACCGGGAGGGTGGGTCCGTGGGGTGGAGAGGGTCGAAGTCACGGCAGAGAGAGAAATAGGGGGGAGAGGAGAGTGTTGTAGTTGTTAATAAATCCACACTTCCCCCTCCAACCCCTAGTTCTTGGAGTGTAAGCTGACGCCACGGAGGCTGGGCTAGCCGCGGCATGTCTCACGGTCCACGGAAACTGAGATATTGAACGCCAAGGCCATCTCCAAGGAGGGGATAGATCTCCGGGAGGGGGAGGGGAGGTAGCAGATTGTTTACGTGACTGCAGACCGGCCTAATGGCTCCGTCGTTGAAGGAGATGGATTCGCCCTTCGTCGAAAGGAATTGATACACACTCCGCTAAGCTGCAATACCCATTCGGTCGTGAGTTGAATCGGTGTTTTTGACATGGCCACATCTGCTTAAAATAAAAATTTTCAGGAGGAAAAAAAAACGGTATTCTGAAACATAATTGCTTTTTCCAGAATTCTTCTTTTTAAGAATCCACTATATATCTGATGTACAAATTCTTGGTTTTGAAGTAATAATATATATTTTTGAAATAGTAAATGTTAAGTGATATAAGTAATCACTGTTATAAAAATTTGTGTTCTATTGTTCTATCAATGTTTACAAATTTTATTTAACTCATAAAACACATTTAGCGCAAATGTGTTTAAGAACATACATTAAGTTGGTTCTCCAAGCAAACATTTTTGATTTATACTCTAAATTAATATTACGACTTGCAAATTAAGAATTTATACACTAGTGGTACAGCGGAATCTTAACGGTAATATGATTCCTTAACCAATACGTAAAATTGCTCAGCAGTTACGCTGAAAATAATTTCTCCACGCGTGAGAGTGGACACAATTGTCTTGGAGATGTGGTCTTTTAGAATGCATTGGCATAGTATTAAAATTTTAAAGAAATTTACTTCATGCTTTAGGAAGGCATTTTATCAAGTAATGTGGCTATATGCGGTACAGTCTGCACTTTCATGTTTAAAGACAAGCCTACTAATGTATGTTCATTTTAACATGTGGCCTTCTTTTATGAACTGATGTCTGGGTACTGAATAATTTGAGTGGTACGCATCGGGCGTATAACTGGATCTTTCACAAGGTACACGTGACAGCGCCAATAAACTGCCTTCATGCAATAAAGTGAGTGTGTGAAAAAAAAAAAGTGGATTTGTGGCATTTTCCAACAAACTTATTCAACTCTGATTGCACGTCACAGAAATCTAATTAAACACTACCTCGTCCACATTCTCGCCCATTAAAAAAATTGAAATTTATTCGGTTCTTAAATTTGCCGAACTTCGTTTAAATGTCGCTTATTGTGTTTTTTCATCGACCGTCACATTTGTTTATGAGTTGTGATCTTTGAACGAGTACTGCAATGGCTTACAGGAATAAATAAATAAATAAAGCCACTTCTAGTTATTAACAAAAATAAATTTTTTCGTTGTTTTCCAAAATAAGAGGTATTTGTATTATTATATATAGGCCTATGAATTAATGAATCTCAACTCTAAACCATACTAGTAGTAGAATATTTCAGAGAGAGAATACTTACAACTGTTTAAAGTATTTTCGGTGTGTTCTCTGTTCAGTATGACAGTAAGTTAAAAAAAAGTTCGTATTTAATTTCGTTTTGTTCGATGGCGCAAATTAATTTAACTTCCGTAACTACTAACTTGCAGTAATGTGACTGCATCATGAACTTGGCCCCGATAAACATTTAAGAACGTAATTGGTGAATTTATTGTATTTAATTTTCATACACGGAATCCAACAAAATTTGGTAGGGCTGCTATGTTTACTACACTGTAAATATTATTTGTGAATTCAGCACACCGATGTCTATGAATGTTAAGAAAGTAGGTACGGTAAAATTGTTTCCCATGCATTAATGGTAGTGTTTCTGTACATTTTTTGTAAACAGTCAAATTTATACGGATGTTACAAGAATTGTATAGTAACGATTGATTGCTTACAAGTCGAAATATGGTACGTGTCCTACACTGCGTATGGCTTTAAAATTTTTCGTCCTTGTTTAGGAAGTATTCTTACAATTTTTACAGTGTAGAATGTGTTATATATACTAAGACATTCATACAAGAGGGTGACGTCAAAATGAAATACGACTGACTGACAGCAACTTGTATTTCTTGTGTCATGTTGAGAGCTGAGGGAACGCTGTACCTTGTGGAAGAAGACAAATAAAAAAAAAAGAAAGAAAGCACGGACTCGCTTTTTTAAGTGCTAAAACCTTTTTCCAATGGCGCTGACAACGTGATGTCGCGATGCCAACTGCCCCCCTGGCGGAAATTGCAGGGCGGAAGTCCCCGAAACAAGGGCAGAAGGCACGGGGTTCTTCCCCCTTCCCGCAGGGACTCCAGAGACCCGTATTTCCGGAGCGCTAATGACACTGCCGGGTCGGACGTCACCCGGATCGAACGTTTTAATTATGACCGCCCAGGGGAAGGTGAAAAGGAAGTAGCAGGAGGGGGATGAGTTAAAAATAGAGGGAGGGGGTACAGACTGACGTGTCGCCCACCCGTGGAATCGTCACTCGTTTGTTCCTCAGGCTTTTTCTGGCTCCACGTTGCTGCCTGGAAAAAAATTCACAGTTTTTTTCACCTCCGCTGAAAGATAACACTACACGGGCGATCGAACAATTTTTGTTTCTCTTCTTTTTTTTCCCCAAACAAATAAAGTGAAGCTTCAAATAAAGTCTGTCATATTGCGAGGTAGCAGGTTTTTGTCAATTCGTGTTACTATGATCGTCTCGTTCCGACACTGATTGAACGTATAGTGCAAATTTTCCTACTTGGTGTTTTTAATGCTAATTACAGGTATAGGTGAGCTCTTTTGAAACCTTGGTATCATTTATATTATCTCAACATCTACAATTTACTGCGAATTTATAATATAAACAAAGCACCTAATTAAAAATATACCGAACGATATTTTAACACCTAAGGTCACAACAAATATTTTTCAATTGTTATTATTCTGGACAAGATGCTCTTAAAAGTATCCTC
Organism: Medauroidea extradentata; assembly: GCA_003012365.1. Taxonomy (NCBI): domain Eukaryota; kingdom Metazoa; phylum Arthropoda; class Insecta; order Phasmatodea; family Phasmatidae; genus Medauroidea; species Medauroidea extradentata. The sequence continues at coordinate 60,840 of PNEQ01086855.1, read as the reverse complement.
TTATCACGAGCTACCTATAGTAGCAGCGAAGTTAGGCGTGGTCGAAGTCATGCGCTGCTAAGCAATGACTATAGTAGACACAACTCTGAGCTGTGTGTGGTGTAATTTTACTGGCAGAGCAGACAGAATCTCGAGCCAGTAGTGTGCAAGAGACAGAGTGATTATTCTTCAGTAATAGAACTTGATGTCAGCAACACATATTTATTGGGTGTGACTGGCAGGTGTATTAATACCGTGTGTTTGGAGATGATGGTTTATCGCGGAAAAACTTGATTGTTTGCTACGTTTCAGCGCACGTTCAACTTACCAAAATATTGCTGGCTTTTACTTGTGAGTGAAGCTGTTACCCTATTTGACTGAGCAGATAAGAATCCCGCCATTGTAAAATTCGATGCCTGTTATTGGTCTACAGACCTACGTTGCGTCAGACGTATATAACCCAATCAAACGTGTTGCAAGAAACTGTAGCGGGTTCAAGGGTATGTTGGCACAATTTTTTTTGTGATATACCATCGTGTCTACATAATGTGATTACCTGGGATGTAATAGAGCTTGCCCTGGAACACGACCACATTTCGCCACTGGCTGGCGGAGTTCCTTTGAACGTACTTTTAAATATTTACATTTATAAATATTACTAAGAAAGAACTCTTATGTAATCAACTAACACGAAACAAGTAAAACTTAAATCAAAAATAAAAAACCGATCGTAAGTTGATGAGCAGTTGGATATCCTGGAGATTCCAGATGATGCTGCAACATCAGATCAATTTGACCATGTTATAACACCCTTTTTTTTGCATCGGGCGTTAAAAAGTGCTCTATCGCCTAAGCGATGGGAGTATTAACTGTATCGAAGCCTTAAACTTACTTTATGTTACAATTTATTTAATTGTGTCATTTGCGAATGACCAATCATTTTTTCTTTTCGTGGCACGGTTACATCATTGTTCATTTGTGTTTGTTCTCTGTTTCTTCTTCCCAAGCAAGAACAGTAGCCATGCTACTTTTTTAAAAATTCTGTCTACGAAAAACTGAATAACGCAAATTTCTTTGTATATAATTTTTCATTAACTACAATTAAAGATGCATATTTCAAAAATTTCCTCGAGCCATTTCTTATGCGTCCCGTACGAACAAATATTCTCGCCTTGTCTTTCAAATATGACACGCAATGCGTTTTATATCAAAGTAGTCTTAGAAGCAGTGCATACTAACTAAGTGGAATTGAAAGGTGAGATGTCGAGCGAAATATGGAAATAATCAGTCAAGAGTAAAACCTTATTTACTCATCATAATTTGATTGTGGCTTTTATTTTTTTTTTGCCGAGTAGCTATCTTACTAACGGACGTATTTTTAAACAGTAATAGTCTGCAATGTACTTGGTTTGGAGTAAAAAATAAATATTAATAACAGCATAAGCATTAGATCAAATAATATTAATGTAGGCAGATTACGTGGAAGATGGTTCATGTTACATTAGTTGACTTTTGATACCGGTTAAAATAGTTATCTAATATAAGAATGTACATTAAAAGTTAAAACAAATTTTAATTATATTAAAATATATTTCCCAACCCAACTAAATGCTTCTTAAACACGTGTTCGTTCGCTGTTGTAATTCAACATTGGTATTTGGAACCATTTGGATCTGACTTTATTTTACGATGCGAGTTTATGTTTTGTCAATTGTTAGCTTCATGAAGTCACACTAATAAAGAAGTGTACATGAGCGTTTTAAATGAAAATTTACATTTTTTGTAAATTTAAAACACTTGTTAGGATTTTTGTACTGTATTATGTTTCGTAAGTCACCTGAACACAGTACGCCTGTAAATTAGTTACCTAAATATTTTTTATACTGCCACTTGGTAAAAATATTAGTGCGATTTTCGAACAGTAACGAATAGAAATACTAGGGTTAATGAAGGTGACGTATTCTTGTAAATTATTCTGGATTCAAGCCACTAAATAAGAGACCCGAAATAAATATCGGGCCACACCAGAGGTAATAAACTATAAAGAAACCCTGATATTTTCTGTCCAGGTCAATCGCTTAGCTAATTTAGTTCAGACAAGAAAATAAATAAATAAAATATTCCTCGTTATTTTGGCTGTTGAATTGGTAGCACGTTTCAGAACCAGAGCATTTTCGCGACTCCGGTAGCAGTAGTGTTAGCAAACGCACTGCAAATAGTTTGTTGCCGTTTACAGTTTTTGGCTACCTGAGTATTGAGGTAGGTTACAAGGTTCGTTTACAGGGAAAGGCTGTTGTTCGGGGAATTTTCGTTTGCGTATAATGTATAGACATCTGTATTTGTAATTTAGAGCGTATACGTAAGTAATACAAGTTACAGCACGCTATTTTTAGATTAGTGTACGAAAAAACAATTTAAAGAAAATTTTTGAAATTCCCGCCGAACTCAGATAATTTCGGTAACAAATTATCATTTTCGCGTTTGCTTGTAAATGCAAATGTTCCTCTGCGAACACTTGTAACCAGCCTATTACCGATTGAACCGCGGAAATACGCATAATGACACGTGTGGTCGCCGTAAATATGTTCTGATAGGCGCATATAAATTATACATTCACTCCGCCAAAAACATCAAGCAAACTGCACATGTGCGAGTGAGATATTGAAAACGTTAGTGCAAAATCATTTTCACCAGAAACTAGTGTCTGTACGCATAGTGATAACCGGTTACCGGGAGAACAGAACGTCTTCACTTACAGCAAGGTTCATTTACATGGCAAACACGTTAAGCGAAGCAGTGAAGATTCAGTTTGAGGTCACGTTAAGTTAGCACGTGGCGTGAATTCTCAAGAGCTCGCTTTAAGGACCAGAGAGGACTCTGGGAGACACTTTTGTCCCATGTCAGGTGACCTTCCAATTGAATCTCTTCGTTTGCTAGGCTAGCTGTTGCCCGCGACTTCTTTAGCGTACATTCCTATTTAATGCGATAACATACTTAGTACAAGCATTCGACTTAACTTATCGAAAAAAAATTAAAATAAACGATAAAATTAATATAATCCTTCCGGCACTTCAACTCTTATGTACTGTATGTAGGCATAATAATATTAATATTGATAACAATTATTTAAAAAAATATGGTCAAGTTTTTTATAAAATTTTCTAAGAAAATATATGATGACAATAATTTTTGGAAATTCTAAACCATGGAAAATGAAGCTAAGGGTTATTAATACACGTTTAAGAAAATTTTAACAAATTCACAAGTTTTTAGGGTATTCTATAAAGTCCCATACCAAATTTTGCCGCCCCTGCCCCATTAAAATTTTTTTTGTCAGAAACTTTCGCAGATTTACGCACAACTTAGGAAAGTTTCATCGTGATTGGATGTAAAGTTTAGGAACGCTTACGTTACAGATATTAATACTTACATAATTTACACGCTGTACGTCTTACAATCTTGGCTTCTCGCCGAGAATTTGTTTCTCGTGCACTCGTTATCTCCGATGTTTTTCAAAATGTCAGTGGGAATAATCAGATTTTTATTTTCGCCATTATTTTTTCTACTTTTAGTCCTATGACAATAGTTGCGTTCGATTTGGACTGTTACACGACTCTATGCTCCGGGAAAATGTATCATGTACATCAGAATTACACATACTGCTGTTCAAATAACCAGTACGCCTCATGTTCACTCTAAACTATCCTCTTCAACTAAGTATACAAGCGATTTTCATATCTCTAGCCATATATCCTAATTCACAAGGTGGACACTTCTTTATGAAGGCAACGACTGCTTACAAAACCAAAATGGCGTAAGGGCAAGTGGTCATTACGTTGCATTGAAATCAACAACTAATTAATTACAGCCTCCGCTGTAGTGAATTCAGTACAACGAACTGGGTTTAAGTCCGCTGTAAACTGCGAATACATTTTTAAGTTAAAATAAAAATCCCTCTGCAAATTAGTTAGCAGCGTTACAATCAAGACAAAAACAAATATTTTGTTCCGTACATTTTTAAGGTTTAAAATTTATAACTAAGGAATATTTTATTTATTTATTTTATTGTCTGAACTAACTTCGCTAAGCGATTGGCATGGGCAGAGGAAATCAGTTTTTTTATAGTTTACGCCCTCTGGTGTGGCCCGAAATTTTAGTATCTGGTATCCTATTAAGTGGTTTGAAGTCCAGAACGATCTACAAGATTACGTCATCTTCATTAACCCTAGTATTTCTTTTCGTTACTGTTCAAAAATCGTACTAATATTTTTACAAAGTGGCAGAAAAAAAATTTAGGTAACTAATTAACATACGTGCAGACGTACTGTGTTCAGGTGACTTACGAAACATAATACACTATCAAAATCCTAACACGTGTTTTAAATTTACAAAAAAAAAAATGTAAATGTACATTTAAAACGCTCATGTACACTTCTTTATTAGTGTGACTTCATGAAGCTAACAATTGACAAAACATATACTCGCATCGTAAAATTAAGTCAGATCCAAACGGCTCCAAATACCAATGTTGAATTACAGCAGCAAACAAACACGCGTTTAAAAGTCATTTAGTTGAGTAAGGAAATATATTTTAATATAATTAAAATTTGTTTTACCTTTTAATGTACATTTTTATATTAGATAACTATTTTAACTGGTATTAAAAGTCAACTAATGAAACATGAACCATCTTCGACATAATCTGCCAACATTATATTATTTGATCTAATGTTTATACTGTTATTAATATTTAAAAATCGTAGTAGCGTACTGATAAAAATATAAAATAATAATTTCAGAATCTAGAATTCAGAACTTTTTCATTATTTATAATGTAAAATGTATATCCATATTCTTTCTTTCGCCAGGGTTTCGAGGCAGGCTGCGCCACTTAAAGTAGCTGCCTGGCTGAACGTATCTTGCACCTCCAAGGCCTTGAAGTGAGGAAACTATAAGGACGGCCCAGCCCGCGCATCACGTCTCACTCTGGATTCTAAGCGCAAGTCACAAAACAGGTGTGCAGTCTTCTCGCTAGAAACCCAGTACAAAAAAAATTGTATTAAAAAAATATTTTTAAAGTAGCAAAACAATGTCTAGGTTTCAGAAATTAAAAAAAAAACACAACATTGTTTGAATTGGTTTTTACACGCGTAAAGCCCTAGCCAGTGACATGTACTTTCACTGTGAATTATTTAGATTCATAATGTTGATTGGTTTTCGTGTGGTGTTTGAACTAAAAACACACAACTTTCGAATTTTGAAATGCCATTAAGGGAAAACTGGCTGAGCTAATTTTTTTTGTGATATGATAATGTACTCCCATATAAAGTGTACAAAACCAACACTGCTTCATAACAATATCAAATTATGATTTTTTCCCCTCTGGAACGCCTTTAAACGTTATTCCTAAGCAGACACCGCCAGGCGGCCATCTTGACGGAGTAATAGTCAGCCGAAGGCCTAGACTTCAGTTACGTATGATCTTATCCCTGTTTTAATCTACCCATGTACATAATATTCTTTGTATGATATAATCTGAAAATTGACGCCAGTAAAAAGCTACATCATTGTACAGGATGCGGCAACATAACTTCCTTTGCGCGCCATTCAGACTGTATATGTCGTAGCTGGGCGGGAATGGACACATTCGAGAGACGCGGGAGTAAAGTTTTGATCCTCACCGAGGTCAGTCGTCGTTATGCGTTGGAACATTGAGAAGCGTGCGTTTTCCCGTGAAAATCTTGGAGGAAAATTTTTCCCACGGCTTGATGAATTGGTCTTACGAGACATTTGGTTCCAACATGACGAGTCAACGGCCCACACTTCAGGGACACTAATGGCACACCTCATCTTAATAAGGGGCGATTTGGGGTGCCTAGTCCACTGCCTCGTTTTTGTCCCTAACGATTTTTTTGCTTTGGGGTTATTTGAAATCCCGCGTTTATGCCAACCGCCCGACACTACACCTCCTGAAGGCCAACAACCGGGCAGAAATTGCCAACACACCCTGTGCTGTGCTGGTAAGTGTACTGAGAGACGCCAGAAATTGGCTTACTCAGTTAATGGTAAGTAAAAGGGGGTGGGCAGTTCACCTACCTGATTTGATTTTCGAAACAGTGTAAAACCAAATTTTAGATATGTAGGCCTACCTACATTATACAAATTAAAACTGAATATTTCTGATTCATGTAATGGGTTTTAATGTCGTGTTAAAAAAAAAGGAAGTTATTTTGCCGCATCCTGAATTCGACAAGGTAACTGATGAAATATGACGAGTAAGTGCAAACGAATGGCTGATAACGAGATGCGGACGGGGGAAAGTGAAGTGCCGAAGCTAGTGGCGGGAGTGAGAAATGTGAAGCACGGAGAGGCACAAATTCGGCATATTCTCCTCTTCCATCACTCCTCGGCGCGCACTTCCACGAACATGAGGGTATGAGTTACATGGAAACACTTTCCACTGCGATTGCTGAAATCTTTCAATCACTTCAGCGAACAGCGCGGGCACAATCCTATTCAACCCTCCCCTTCCCTCCTCGACATTCAATCACAAGTTACTCATTTTCAAAATTTTCCTCTCAGTTTCTCTCTCACCACCCCCCTCTCGCACTCTTTGAACCTACATACACCAACCACTTCTCCCACAAATTAATAAACCTTTTTTATTTCCTTCTTCATCAAAAACAACACGACCGTTGATCGACGTTTGAGAATAACTCGACGTGCAGAATTTCACCGCGGTGGCCTAGCCTGGAGGCAATGCCGTATTCCGCAGAGCAAATACTGTGCTCCCTCATTGAAACACAGCTGCTTTGCAGAATTGAAAGCCCTTCAACGCCGCTGTGGAAATGCACAGAAGCTAATTATTTTACGTGATCCCGAAGAACTGTTGCTGACAAAATCTGCCCGCACAAGAAGAAAAATGTCATGTCAAATGTTTGTCTATATAACGAGGAAACAAATTTTTATTTGAAACGTCAGAACATTTTATACGCTGAGCAACACGTGATCGTAACAAAAATTTATTTCGTCAATCAAACAAAATGTTTTGTTTGCTTACGGAAATGAAATACGTAGGCATATGCCTCACAGCAAAAAATTTTGGCTGAACTAAACATATTTTCATTGGAGCACGCGAACGTATGCTTTACTGGAGCAACCAATATTTGATGTCTATACACATTTAGGATTGTATTCGCGGTTTGTCGTTATAACAGCAGGACTATGTTTAGTGTTATTTCTGAACGATTCTTACAATGGGGGAAAGTTACGCACTAAGGAAGTATTTCGCACATACGCCATTGCAGCAAATAGCGTGTCAAGGAAACCCTGCGAATACACACAAGCAAACAGACAAGTAAACAAAAGAAGGACTTCGATTGCTTACTTGTTTGTTTGTGTGTATTCTCTGTTTTTCTGTGACACAACATTTTCTGCAATGGCGTATGTGAAGAATACTTTTTTCATTCGTAAATAAGTTTTGTGTTTTAAATAAAATTTTGATTAACATAATAAATTCAATTAGGTTTCAACAGAAGACGAAATTGCAGTATTGTAAAACTGTAAAATAGCATACAAGTCATAATTTATTCTTTCTACACTTACTCCGAAAATAATTATCACCGTAGCTCTAATACATAACAAAGACAGCTGTTTTCGAGGCAAAGAATTTTGGTTAAAATATCGATGTTGAGTTCTTGAAGTACGTTTAAAAACAAAGAACATTACATACCATCAAACAAATGTTTATCTGTGCTAATAAAATCTGACAATTTGTTGCAATGTAAATAATAAATGAAAATGGTTTGAGAAACAAACGGTTCCGTTGCGTACGGAAACATAATATTTGTTTGTATTTTTTTTTTATTTCAACACAACCTATTTCCCTGTGCGTAATCACAACGAATTATTACAATTTTGCAACTAAGTGACTTCTCACATTTTATGTTACTAATAACAACACCTCAAATGGTTTAGTAACAAGTTCATTGAATGCAAACTCTCCATGTTTATGTTAGCTACTACAGCTACCACAGGCAGTATATTTTACTGTAAGTAGCGTCGTGAATTTCCGTAACTGTTCGCTAAATAACCTCTGGGTTTTTCAGAATTAAATAACGCTTTCCAATCAAGTAACAAGAGCGTATTAAGCCACAAACGCTCCATCATTCATGCAAAGTGGCTCAAAGATAAACATTTATGATTGATTTCTGTTCCAAACCGTTGGCACCAGTTGCTCTTTTAACTCTTAACACTGACTAGAATGCCTGTTTTAGGCCCTATTCTTAACCGGATGTAATGGTATTAATTGGCAAATATAATGTAAAATGTAAGCATTTTACATTTTGTTTACTGAATTTTCGTTGTTGGTTTTCGATGTGCCGAAAATTATATTTTTATTTTAATGTTGTAAAGCTGAAGTACAAGTTCGATAAGATTTTGATAAAGTGACGCAAAACCACGTACTTACGAAAACATACAACTTCCAACACACAAAGAATGTAAAAGAAAATTCATATCTTAATCACGTGATAGTATATGAGACACATCTGGGAAAAATTGTCGGTTGACTTGGCCAAATAATAAATTCGGTATCGTAGAGCTAAATCAGTAAATATAATAAAACTATAATCTTCTTTTCCGACCAGTCTTAATGCTATCAACATCAGCTGCAAACATCCATGATTTACCACGCATGACAAGAAACTCCTGTACATGTGAGTTTGTGTACTTGTCTGGAATACACACTGCGAATAGTGTATTGTTGAAGGACTAGCAATCCAGTTTGGTCTGTACTATTTGTGTACTTCCTTAAACAATATTTTACGTAAAAGTGAGGATATGTTCAGTTGAAGTGACTATCTGCTCTGTATAAGGAAGTACTTTTCTTCTTATACACACCATAGTTTTACTTCTACATTACATACTGCGAAATAACTTCTACAGAACAGATTGTTACTTCTCCACAAAAACAATGTCACTTTTACACAGCAGATTGTCACTTGTACAGTAGAGGTCGTCACTTCTACAGAGCAGATTGTCACTTCTACAGAACGTATCGTCACTTCTAACGAACAGATTGTCTCTTCTACAGTCCACATTGTTATTTCTACTAAACAGGTTGTCACTTCTACTGAACAGATTGTCTCTTCTAAAGAACATATTGTCACTTCTACTAGAAGATTGTCACTTGTACTGAACAGATTGTTACTTCTACTGAACATATTGCCACTTCTACAGAACAAATTGTCTCTCCTACAGAACAGATTGTCTCTTCTACAGTCCACATTGTTACTTCTACTGAAGAGGTTGTCACATCTAATAAAATGTTTTCACTTCTACTATAAGTTTGTCACTGCTACTAAATGGTTGTCCCTCCTACTGTACATATTGTCACTTCTACTGAACAGATTGTCATTTCTACAGAACGTATCATATGTTATACAGAACATATTGTCACTCCTACATAACATATTGTATTTTCTACAGAACATATTGTCACTTCAACTGAACGTATTGCTTCTTCAACTGTACATACTGTCACTTCTACTTAAAGGTTGACACTTCTACTGAACATATTCTTACTTCCACTAAACATACTGTCACTTGTCAAATATTGTACAAGGATAATATAGGAAACTCATCTGAAAAACACGAGACAGTTTATTTGGTTCCAGCTCCTGCCGACAGGAGCGCTGTTCCTTCTGTAGTAGCACATTGCTCTATGAATAGTTCAAGTTTTGTATATTGTTATGTATAAATTGAAATGTAATTATGATTTTAAGATGTAGACATACTCTGATTAATATTATTTTCATAAGTTAAAATTTAAAATATTAATAAACACTTTCTCATACCATTAGCCTAAGAGAAAATCCGTCTGTAAATTTGTAAACACCATAGAACGTAGAGACATAAGAATGTGAATTTTGCTAGTGTTTCCAGCCCTCGCCGTCGATAACACGTCTCGCATTTTAACAATGGTAAATAGCTGGAGTTTCCCATATTGTCCTTTACGATATTTGGTATTGTCACTTCTATATAACAGGTCGTCGGTTCTGCTGAATAGATTGTCTCTTCTACAAAACATATTGTCACTACTACTGAACGTATTGTCGCGTCTACTGAACAGATTGTCACTTCTACAGATAATATTGCTGAAGACCAATCGGGAAATAGTCCCAGCTACTAAACTGGATCGTTTTCCTTATTAAAATGCAATGATTTCACATACAGAAGCACAATTTTTTTCAGTGCACGGAGGTTTTGAAGGTTTCACAAAGAAAATCTTGGTTCTTCGGATTCCAAACACGTACTCTTTGCTGGCCCCGAGTCTGAGGGCGTAGTTTTTTTTCGGTATTTACTGGGCTGTAAGTAAAGTTAATGTAACGGTGAACATCCACGACATTCTTCAAGAACGAGAATGAAACCTACAACGATGTTCTGCCTCATATTTGCCCACGATTGACACGTGATGCGAGTAAATTAAACATAACAATTCAACGATTATTTCAGTATAGTATAACAAAGAACTGCTATTCTGCTCCGGTGTGAATGTTTAGAAATAAGCTAGTCTTTTTTACAAAATCAATTTTCGATAACTATGACTTAAGAGGGCGTGGTACATATTTCAACGATAAAAGAATTAATATATAACTGCAGGTTTCTTGAAGCCAATTTGCGAAAATTAAACAACAGCAATCCTAGACAATAGTTTTAGCCAACGTTTTAAACAAAATTGTTTACAGTGTTACGAACTTCTGAGGCACAATCTCTGACGCCGGAACCTCGTGCATTTAACAGCGGCGCAAGAGATCACGCGTAACGAATGAGTAATTTTGGATACATATTTATTCATAAAGTTGGCAAATACCATTATCTAGGATTATTATTTAGTGTTTTATCCATATTGGCTTCGAAAAAAAAAACGTAGAAATCAATTGATGTTTTCAGCGTTTATTTATTTACCATGCACTCTTAATGCGTCTGATAACGGTTGCGTACATTGTTTGTATGAAGCTCTGAAGGTTAGTAAAGTTATACCAGAGGCTGAGAGTACGTACGTATTTTCAACAGCAAAATTTTCCCGCCAAAATAGCGAAAGCATACCACCGATTTTTAGCAGCAGGAGTTGAAATTTCGCGTGAGGAGGAAGATGGACAAATTAGCAAGTGCATTAAAATCCAAAAATATTCTGCAGATTTTCACTATAGGCCTAAATTAAATATTTTTGTAGATTTACATATTTAAATTATACGAAACGCGTAGTAAAAATAATATTGTAAACATTAAAAAAATTACTATTTGGAAGCATTCGTTGCAGAACGCGTTTATTTTAGCCTATGACAAGTCGGATAATAAAGTAAAGCGTATTGTGCAACAAACATTTGAATGGGACACAAATTGGAATTGTGTAGCCAAAAATAGTCTGATGAAATTTAATACTAAACTGAGAAACAAATCCACTTCGTCTGGATGTAAAGGGTAAGTTTCAACAAATAAACAAACGGTAAATAAACACTGTTACGCTCTAAAACCACAGGAAAAGTAAGAGAGCAAAGAAACGAAACGATTCAAATTTTCATAGGCAAGGCAACTTAGAGACTTATATATATGTAAGCTATTTTTCAGCGGAATGGCATTGGCCAAAACAGAATAATGTATGGAGAGCATTTTGAAGAGACCTGATGAAAAAGGAGCCACCACACTCAAAAGCAGAGATATATGAGGAAAATCCTGGGAGCAGAAGAGTGAAACCTCCACAAATAATATATGAGGAAGCTGTACCAAGAGCCAAATGTTACAAATGGGCCTCCTACGAACGGTAGATAAATCATAGACAAGAATAACAATTCGGTGGTTATTATAAATTGAACGCTGAAAAATTGTACAGGGCATTTCTCCGAGCCACTGATCTGAACCTAACAAGTCATCTAACAAAGGAACAATGTGGTAATGCAGTATGATAACAATCGGTTCTGGAAGCGTTAATGAAGGAGAGTAAAGGAAAGATAATACATGGAGGAAACGCCTTCAGGATGAAAACCCATCATGCGTGTTGTATACCTAACGCACTCGGTAATAAAGTATTGTTGCAAATTGGTTAAATCAGGGACAACAATCAAGTTTGGTTTTCTGTTTTATCTGCGTTGTGTCTACAAATGCATGAACTGGATAAGGAGTGAACTCACTTTATTCCTTCTAGAAAACAGGGTCAGTAGAGTAATGTTGTAACATTCCTACGTGTTGCAAGTAATATATTTTTCAAGTCCGATTATTATTTCATACAGCAAAATGCTTTGAAGTCCTTGTTTGTAGCAACGCTTGTGTTTCGAATTGTCTGTATTCAACATCACTTTTAACTCAGATAACAGCCACATCTTAGACAAGACAATACTCTTGACAGTACCGAGCGAGGTGGCGCAACAGTAACACGTAAAACTAGTATTCTGGAGAACTAAGGTTCAATCTCCGGCTCCGGCCATCCTGATTTCGGTTTTCCATGGTTTCTCGAAATCACTCCAGGAAAATTCTGGGATGGCCCCTTAGCAAAAGGCCATGGCCGAATCCTCTCCCTGTTCTTGACATTGTACCAATTTGTATCACCGTCTCTAATGACCTCTCTGTCGACGATACGTAAAGCCCGCTTATCTTACTCTTTTTGACGGTAACATTTCCCATTTGATAACAAAGCACTTTCCCAAAAAGAACTATATAAAACCGCATTTGTTTCGTAGAGTATCACAGATGGGCATTATAGTTATATTTGTAATTCTGAAAACAAGAAATTTTATAAAGGTTGATAAATATCTTTAATTATATAATTTTTTTAACTTCAAAACAACTATGCTTCGTAGTAAAAAAACAATCTTCAAGAAATTTGCGTCATGGTTTTACCATAACTGTTTACTTATGGGATTAAAAACATATACCTTTCATGAAACTGCAATATCTCGTATCCTAAATATATTTGAGTTTCACTGAAACCTTTTTAAAAACGTTATATGAGGAGAAGCATTCTGATATGCATCAAAATAAACCCAGATTAGTCTTTGGGCGATACGAAATTTTTCTAAAGTATAAAAATAGCCTTAGCGAAAAGTTAACTTCAGTTAAAACGAGGGTTACGACATGTTGCTGTTTCATGGACGATATAATAGAATACTAGAAGTTACCAGAATAACTGGTAAGCCTACTTTTCTCAAAGTGGATGCAAATTAACCACGAAAGTTAAAATCGTTAATGTAATCTAGAAATATTAAATGATAAGAATGATCAAGACGTATGATGCACGAAAGATAAGTCAGCTTGCTAAGTAATACGCGAGTAACCAGTTTAATATATTGCGGAAAACTTTTTCTAAGACGTCTTTCTATCATAAAGATAAAAATAGCCGCCGTTTTCAAACTATTACAGATGGATGAACGAAATATATAAAAGTCACGTGAGGTTTGTATGCGATATATGTGTACTAAGTTTGATGAAATTCTGAAAAAATATGTCCTTAGACATGTATTACTATTAAAAATATAAATATGGACGTAATTTCGAAAATATGAAGACCGGGTAAAATAATTATACAAAAGTTAAGTCAACTTTGTATGCGATATATGTGTGCCAAGTTTGGTGAAATTCTGAGAAATATTTCCTAAGATATGTAATACTATGCTAAAAATATAACAAGGGCCGCCATTTTGCTAATATGTACACAGGATTAACGAAATACAGAAATTTAAGTCAACTTTATACGTAGTATATGTGTACCAAGTTTGATGAAATTCTATATTACAGTTACGTAGATATCTAGCTTGATCTAAAAATTTAAAATTACCGCCATTTTTTAAATATGAACATGGCGTAAACGAAATATATAAAAGTCAAGTCAGATTACAAACTTCTATATGTGTACTAAATTTGATGAAATTCGGTCCATTAGTTCTAAAGTTTTTAGGGACACATACACACATACATACACAGACTGAAATGTGACCTCATAAGCTTACTTTTTCCTTCGGAAAGTACGCTAAAAAACCGCATAAATAGGAAGTCGTGACCTTACAGTCATCTATATTACTGGTGAGGAAGATACGAGATGAAAGTGGTGCAGTGACGGGATGTAAGGGATGGGGGCGGGAGTACCCCGAGAACTCCCAACAGGACAACAGCAACGTCCGACAACTATCCAGGATGAGAAAACCTAGACCGACTCCATGGCGAATAGAACCCGGAACGCCGTGATGGAAGGTGAGATGCCCGACGTGTGTCGGCGTGCAGGATAGGTTGCTCATTTATTATAAGTCACAAGTTTAACCTGGGTTGGGCAATATTTTTATGCTTGGAGCGCTCAAGCTAAAACCCGAAACCCGAAAAGTTTTCAAGCGTCGAGAACGGCGTCTCGATTTAATCGTGGTGAACCCTTCTCGAGTTTAGGGCAATCTAGTGTAAGACGAAACACATATGCCGCTAAATAACATCGTATGCTCTTGATATAAAATAAATCACAGCAAAGTGTAACTACATGCGCAACGTTCGAAATACCGAGGATAAAAAGAATATGAGACGAGCGGTGCCTACAATTTAAACAAAATTATTTTTAAAGGATATGATACCTTATTTGTACTGCTTTTAAACCTCTAAGAGAGTAAATATCGTTTAACATTGTAGTTGAATTTACACAAAATATCCTTAATTGAATAATTAGCTAAAATCTTTGTATTATTAGTATTGAATCAATTGGTCAAGATAGTGAAATGTGCTCTTAATAGAACTGGGAGACAATTTTATGGTATTTGCTATTTTGTAGGTTTAAGAAAATATCTATCACGTAAACAATATAAATGACTGATGATGGACTTCCGTACTTGCTTCTGTCTTCGCGTTTAGTAAACTTGTTAACAAATATGTAAATTACAAGCAAAACCCGGTAGGGGTTGTGTACATAAAATTGATGTTTGTAGAATTGCAAACCCCCTCCTTTTTGTGCCCTACATGCCATAAGAGGAAGCTAGAAATAGAAGTTGATGAGCTACAGCTCCATCTAATGCCGAGTCATAGTAAAATGGATGTCGCTAAAATATTCTCCTTGTGCAAATATATGTTTATACCACGGTCGTAGAAGAACAGGTCTGGACACTCGCATATCTACCAATGTATTTTGCTTGACCCCCTTGTTGTTTGGCTGCGGTTCGTCAAGTTACCGTGAATGTCGTACTTTTTGGCGATGTAATCTGGACTCAAACTCCGCCCTCTTTTTTTTCCATTGTTAACATTATAAAGTAAGTAAAGATTTCTGGAGCCATGATTTAAAATTGTGAGCGAAGGAAGTATTTCAAAAATTGATAAAAAATACATTTCGATAAACTCTTTATCTTAGTGGGAGGGAAGTGGGCGGAGTTTGAGCTCGACCGCCCGGATTAGAGCGCCAAAAATGTATAGCATTATCGGTAACTTGGTGAATTACAGCCAAACAACAAGGGGGTCAAGTTTCCAGGCGAGTGTCCAGATGTATACCAATTTTCATAGGGATCGTTTGAACGCCATAAAAGCTTATGCGCTTCAGCGCCGTCTAATAGCGAGTTAAAGTAAAATTAATAGCATAAAAACCTTCTCCATGAAAAGTTACGTATGTGTGCGAAGTTTCATTGTCATCGGCCAAACGATATCGGAGTGTGTGGTTCTCACAAATACGTACATGCAGGATGTAGCCGTCCCTATGTAAGTGTGTGGGACGTACATGAATCCGCCTTATTTTGGGCGACACATGTTCATCAATTTAGCGTTCTATGATACGTTAAGAGAGAAATAGATATTATATAATAAGAATTTTATATAAATATAAATGATATTTTTATATATTATTATTAATTACAATTAATGCTTATTTTTTATTCTTTATTTATTTAATATAATATCAAATAGATTAAATATATTATAATAAATAATTTATGTTAATATACCAATTTATTTGATAACAATATATTAAATAGAGGATAGAGATAAGATATAAAATTTTATATTCAAAACACTCCCACAGAAATTATGTAGTTAGCCGTTACACATCGTATTTGCATTAACATGAGATTTTTAAATCATTTAAAGGAGAATGAACCCAAATGTAAATAACCTCAAAAAGCCTCAGATATATAATGTGACATCCATAAAAGCGACTTCAAATACGTTACAATACGCCGTATCCTGACTATTCTTTTCTCCATGCATACACATATACACTCGCGCACATACATACTAACATCTTCAAACCCTGAATGGCCTGCAGGTATTTCCAAAAATATCGTAGAAAGGACAATATGGGAAAGTACAGCTTTTTAGCAAGCACGAGATGTTTTATCAACGTCGTGAACTGGAAACTCTAGCAAAATTAACATTCTTTTATCTTTATTTTCTATGGTGGTTATACACTTACAAACTAAATTTCTCATAGACTAGTAGTATTAGAATGTGTTTATAAATATTTTAAATTTTAACTAATCAAATTAATAACTAAAACAGCACTCCTATATTCTAAAATAATGATTACATTTCAATGTATAAATAACAATATAATCTAAAACTTCCCATAGAACAATGTGCTACTGTGGAAGGAACAGCGCTAATATCGGTGTGAACTGGAATTAAATAACACGCCTCTTCTGACTTTCCTATATTGTCCTTGTACAATATTTGGTATATATTCGAAATCCGATGACTGATTAAACCTTTCCTCTCCTGACAGAGCAAATATAAACCTAGCTACAGCATGTTACTTGTCACAAATGCTTGACATGTGAAACACCACGTTCACGTATAGCGCCAGTGTTTGAAGCCATCAGTCAGCGTGGAGACTGACGTCACTGCATGTCCGCAGCAGGCGCGCGCATCTCGTCAACCTCGGCGTCCCGACACCTGGCGTCGACAAGCGTCCGTCTGTCCGCCGTCAAAGTGTACCTTCCCCTTGTCGTGTCATGCCGGTGTAACCCGTCTCCCTGGCTGAGCTTTATTCTACTATAAGTTAGGAATTTCGATGTTATTAATTTGGCAAGGAGCAATGGACGACTTGAAAAGAGGCGGAGCTTCAGTCAGGCGAGGGAAACAATTCCTATCTCCATGGATGCCGCAGCCGAACATAACCTTCATTTAGCTGTTTGGCTTCACATGTCCCGGATGAGATGTACGTCAAGAAAATTGATTATTTGTTTGGAATTTGCCGCTTTTTTAGGCAAACATTAATCTTATGTATTTGTGTATCTTAACCACGAAATTGGGACTAATATTTTTTACCCTTGCGTGCAAATCTATGAATGTGCAACATTATTGCTTTCTGCAATTACCAACTAACAAATCAGCATGTTTGTAAACATGCTTTGTTTCCCACAGTACTTTTCCCCTGCGGTGTGACGTCAGGGGGCGTGTACTCCAAGGCGTCCATTTCTGCATCTAGGATTGCTCAGAAACATACAGATTGAGCATGGCGTGTGATCTATGACGAGGGGAGAGTGACCTTGTGACATTAAGATGAGGAGACCAGTCACGTAGAAACACTGGCCGTGGACTGTCCAACCATAAACTAATTTCTCTACGTACATAAACATCTTATTGTACTCCACCACGTTGATGTAGGTCGTTCGGGATAAAGTGAGCACTAAAAGATTAACCTTTGAAAAATATCACTAGCCGTTTCTGCATATAATCAAATACCCTAAAGACTAATACCGGACAGTTCTATGCAAATACTAAGAGTAAGCTTGTGAAAAATAACCTAGCGCTATGAGGTGAAACTAACACAAATTTTGAAATTATTATTTTTATAATTATTGCGTTTTGTTATTGTAACATGCTTTATTTAATGTTTACGTATTTATCGTACTGCTATTTTTTATTTTCTCCATGCAACGAACATATGTTCTCCATTGAGAACTTTTCCCCGGAATTTTTATGTTGGTAGCGTACATCTGAAATCATTTAAATGTACGGCGCTGTTCTCTGGTGGTTTGACGTGATAACACAATCATAAATCTCGCCAAAGCACTCAAGCTGTCCGGTATTGGTATATAGTGTATTTGATATAATTCAGCATTAACTATAGTCCCCGTACTACTTGTATGGTTGGTAGCGAAACTACGCAATGTTGTTCCGAGTATTTTCCTGTTCAAATACAACAATACTAAAAACAAAAGTAACCGAATTCGGCGTAGTTGTATTATATATAATTAATAACTTTTTTGTTACCAAACTATATAGATTCCCACTGACTGCCCAATTTATCTTACACGGGTAAACATCAAGTGACGTGTCATCATTTACGTATTTGACTGCTGTAGATACGGTTAGTCACTGCACCGAAGGACTATTAATTTTTGGTGGAAAACGTTTCCCGCTACAATCCACGACATTGTAGGCCAGATGAAGACATCGAGGGAGCGAACTACATCTGGTAGTCTAGTCTGTTATCACTAAATAATGTGAAATTTAATGATTTATAGGAAACATTACAACTCGTGTGCCGTTTATAATTAAAATTAGGTCTCGTTACAAAATTTCCCTGTTTTAAAATAACTAGGGACTCATGATTTTCGCGAAAATATTCCTGCGTCAACTTGTTTCGATTTCTTAGTTCCATCTCTGCAGTTCTGCTTCTTTGTTATTGGTAGCGTGTCTTTGTATGACTCAACCAATCATAACAAGATTACTGCGCACAACACACGACCGTGATTTGCAGTAAAACGTTAAGACACGTGATAGTTACATTCAGCCAATCACTGACCACGAAGCAGAGATACAGATGTGTACTGAAGAAAACTGATGCAGAAATATTTACGAAGTGCAAAATAGCGTATTGGGTGTTGATGCCTAGAATTAAAATTTAACATTAAAATTATTCAGCATTAAAATAATTAATTATTTTATATACACACCAAATATAGCTATTCTTAAAGGATATAAGTTACTTAGGGCTGTTGCGACCAAATATACCACATTGTATCTCATGATTAATGCATAAAGAAACCTCAAATTCATAATATAACATTTTCAAAAAAATTTTCAAATTTGAACTAAACCACTCAAATAACACAATTGTCAGCGAATAAATATGATACAAGGTACTTAATGGCATATCTAGTAGGTATCACCCATAAAATATCTTTGGCTCTCAAAAAAATTTCCAAGTCGTAAAATTATTCGTTAATTTCATATTTTTTTTTAAACAATGACATTCCTGCGAGGAATGTCAGAGAGACTATTTTTTTCTTGGTGCTGGTAATAATAATATTAGGTGAAAAAGTAGAATTCTGAGACACGTTGATGAAATTTTACGGCGAGACAATTTTTTCTCGGTGTTGGTGTATTTATATTAGGTGAAAGGGTAGATTTCTTAGGCACCGGATAGTGCCCAAATTATACTATATGTTTATTTGTTGTTGACTTTATAAATTTTGTCTTACAAGTTGAAAAACTTTCCGGTCAGATTAAAATTATTAGTTTTATTTTGCGTGTAGCTGGCATAAAGCTGTGATACATGTTGAAATAATACGCGACATTTCAGAGGAAAGGGAATATAAATATTCCACACCATGCTCGACGAGGGCAGGACGAGAAGAGAGTAACGGACTGTGAAGTGTACTGAATGTTCCAGGGATGTGACGAGCAGTGGCGTCGGCTGGGGTAAGTGGAAGGGGGCACAAAACACGGACGCTCTCCTCCAATCGCGAGCCATTGTGCGTGGAGTGGAATGGTGCCCCGGAGAGGGGGTGGGCTGCGGGGCGCCGAGACGTAAACAAAAGCGCCGGGGAATTTCGAAATAAACGAGTGGTGACAATGGGCGCCGGACGCCTGTGACTCTGGGTGGGAGGGGATGCTGCACAATGGTGTCACAGCTCTGCTCGTGATACCAGTATCTGCGTCGTGGGCGGGGCCCGGCGCAACGCACTCTTCTCTTCATGCGAGCACGCATTTGTTTATATGATAACACGCCCCGATTTAAGACGACATGGCAAATAAATTGGCTCCAAAAGAATAAGTTTAGTAATGGTAAATTTCTCGGTGATAATTTGTAAAAGTAAATAAAGTAATTTATTTCTGAAGGACAATCTCTGACGCCGAAATCTCGTACAATTTAATCCGACGTTACACATCACGCTTAATAAACGCATTGTTCTGGGTAAATTTTTGCTTATATATTTATATGTTGTCTTCTGGTTTCTACATATTGACTTTCGAAAACGTGTCACTTAAACTGACAACTTGAAGTTTGAATAGCCCTCTCTCTCTAAATCTGAGTCAGTGAATTATAATTAATTACCAACAGTTATTACTTATGTTATCTGATAGACCAAGGAGGCCGTGGTTTGAGAGCACTCGCACTCCCGGCAGGGTCGGTTCCCGGATTGTCGCATGTGGGAATCGTGCCGGAGGATGTCGCTGGTCGGCGGGTTTTCTCGGGGATCTCCCGTTTCCCCCGTCCTTACATTCCGGCGCTGCCCCATACTCACATCGTGTTAACTGTCACCAGCGCTTAAGACCTACATCTTAGGTACTGACAAAAATCTCTTCAATCCCGTGGACCAGGATCAACAAATCGAAACGTTGAATAATATCTGGCAATAATTGATTCTTGTTCGGAATGTCTGCTCCCTAAAAAGAAATCAGTAACTGTCTACATATCACCAACACTTACTGGCAAATCGTGAAATTACGTACAGTCAACATAACCCTCCAATAAACTGTGATATCTTCATCCTATTACTGATGTAATTTGTGTCACATGAGAACAATTTTGGGAAAAATCAACACGTTCTGTGTTAGTTGTTACTTTCTTTGAGGTAATTATTTTTTAAACTCAAACGAGAACGGATGTCAAAAATCTGTCTGGCAATTATGTTTAAAATTGTTTCTGCCGTGTTAGCTATTTTCTTCGAAGCAAGAATATATAAGGTTTTGACTAAAAAGTCAACTAATCAGAATTTAGTTTATTACATAATCAGCTAATTCTATAGTATTTACTGTCTTGAAAAAAATCAGTCAACATAGCGAAGACGATTTTAAACAAAACTGCCAAACGGATTTCTGATATCTGCTCTCCTTTAGGTGTAAGAAATTAATATCGTTTAGACGTATAAACAAATGAACATGGTCTTAAAGCTGTACAGTTCCAAAATGGCGCGATGTTGAGTGAAACAATGTTTCAAATAAACAATAGACAATATCGACATAAAGCCCTCGGCGTTATAAACAGCACGTTGCAGCATAGTAAACATCGGACTTCTGCCACAATTTTCCAGTGTCTCCACCAATCGCGAGAAAAGTTGATTGTTTGCTAGGTTTCAATGTTGTGTATACGTTTTTGAAGCTTTTCCCCCCATTACTAGAAACCTGAAAATGTCGCGGGTTCTTTGATGTGTAGGCTAGCCTCTAAGATTATCTGTGCACTCGAGGAAGACAGAAACTATTCACTAGCTGCTCGTGGACACAGAGAGATTGGCAACTTCTAGTCCACGGTCGTAAAAGAACAGGTCTGGACACTCGCCTATCTAACAATGTATTTTGCTTGACCCCCTTGTTGTTTGGCTGTAGTTCCTCAAGTTACCGAGAATGTCGTACTTTCTGGCGCTATTTTCCGGGCGGTCGGAGTCAAACTCCGTCCACTTTTTTCTTTTGTTAAGCTTATAAAGTAAATAAAGATTGCTGGAGCCTTTTCTTAAATTTGTGAGCGAAGAAAGTATTTCATAAATTGATAAAAATACGTTTTGATGAATTGTTTATCTTCGCGGAAAGGAAGTTGGCGGAGTTTAGTCCGACCGCCGTAACATCAGCGCCAATAAAACACAATATTCTCGGTAACTTGGTGAACTGCAGCCAAACAACAAGGGGGTCAAATATTCAGGCGAGTGTCCAGACCTGTTCTTCTACGGCCGTGGTCTGGACACTCGCCTATCTACCAATGCTATTGAGTTGACCCCGTTATGACTGAAAGCGCCACTAGCAATGAAGTGTTGTTTGAACATTGCAATATAGCGTCATACTAGCAGTTCTCCTAGCAGCTCCGACACGAGCTTGCTCTTTGTAGATCCATTTTCACGATGTTAAAACAACCCCAGAGTGCCAGTGGCGCCAATCAGTCATAACGGGGTCAATTTTCAACTCCAGTGTCCAGACCTGTTCCTCTATGGCCGTGGTCTAGTCGTATTGTTTTAGATGGGCTGCGCGTAGTCATATTTTTCTCATTGGCTCAGCCATGAGTAGTCAAATAAGTCAAAGGCGAATAGCGTAGGTGATATGAACTTATAGTTGCATGAATTCGAGCTTGTTCCTGAAAGAAAATGCGAAATTTTCATATCCGTAGTGAATTGTCGCTGGAAACGTTTACTGTTTGCTATGCTTCAAGGAAATGTATTTATTTCCGTCCATTTTATTTATTTTGCTGTTTAGCCCGGATTTGTCTGGGACAATGATAATTCAAGTGCGTTATACTTGGGCGTACGATAAATGTATACTTTTACTTTTAGAAACGTACTGTTGAAAAAAAATTGCTAGGAATACTTCCGTTATTTCCATAGAACTATGCAAGCAACTGAAAAAGGAGTACGGTGAGACAGATAAATTAACGTATTTTTTATTTTTACGCGTCCGCGAGTATAAGAATTGCTCGTAATAATCAGAGGAAGTATCCTCTATACAGCTGCGTACGAAATTATGTGTTCAACATGTGTCACGCGACTTTAGTGAAATATGCGCGGGAGATTTGAAATAACATTGAGAGCCAAGATAATAATTGCTTAGTAATCACAACTATGTTGGGTTATTTTGGTACCTTATGAATTTATGAGAAAAGAGAGCGTACGTAGTATAATTGCGTAGAAATTCCAGAACGACAAATGGAAACAATGTTTGCCACGTTACTGTTTTCCTTAACCCAGCTGTTTTCAGTAAAAAGTAAATATTAGCTACATACTTACTATAAGGTTTTGAACAGAGATCTTGGTGACACCACATGACTAAATATATATTCTGGAAGATACGCTATGAGTTTCAAACATCACGACTGCATTTTAACGCCGAGAACATAAACAAACGATACCAAACTCTCAAGACCATGTTGGACACACATTTGTGACATCATGTTCCCTCTACTATATAGTAGCTCTATGGTAATAATTATTTTATTAGTGAATTAAGGCCCTGGCACAATTGGCGTTGGTGTTGGTGGTTTGTGTTGGTGGTTGGTGTGCGACACATCCCAAGGCACAATAGACTGTTGGCAAGAGCGAGTTTACTGTTATGTGAACAAGCCACCAGGTGGCAGTAAATCTGTAAAATGGTATATTGTTTATGTTTGTGAATGTTTACATCTGCGAATGTTCACAAGTGATTGAAACAAAAAATTGCCTACCAGTGTTTGAACTTACCAGTTGTTCCTACAATGTCGGCAATTTATTTCCATGTTTTTGCTTTTAGGGATTTATTTTTGTATATCGTGTGTTTTATGTTAAAGATGGGTGGTCTCTGACATACCGCACAAATTAATAATCCTATGTCAATACCAGTCTTTTCAGCCATCGTTTTGTATTGTTTTTTTTTTTTTTTCAAAACATGTGTTGTTATGCTTTGTGGTGGTATCTACAACACACTTCCTGATTGGTCAGTAGCAGTACACAGCAACACACACTCGGATTCGCTAGTTGGTGGCAACACACTCTCTGATTGGCCGGTTGGTGGTATAAAGTTCAATATTTTGAACTCGCACCAACACCAACCGCCAACACCAACCACCAACTGCGAGTTAAATGATTTTGGGACCAACCACCAACATCAACCATCAACCACCTACCGTCTACCGCCTGTTGTGCCATGTCACATATGCTTTCCTGTACTTCAAGTGTCACCAACACCAACCACCAACTCCAACCACCAACACCAACGCCAATTGTGCCAGGGCCTTTAAACATGTATGTTATACGATAGTTGGAGGATGGTTGGGTTGGCATTTGATGTCGTAGAAATAGTTCTTTTGAATAATATAAACATCGGCTAAAATATTGAAAATCGTTTAATGGAATATGCACATAACGTGTTCGTTTTCAGGAAATTAAATAAAATGTATATTTACATTTAGTATTCTATTAAAATATTTTATAAGTGACGTAGTTAGTTACGGCAGATGAACAATGTACGTAGGCTTGCAGTACAGCCGTCAGCTTGGCAATGTTATTGTTGACGCTTGGCGGAAGGATACATGGATGGTGTGAAAACAGGTCCACGCTAGAGGCAGGGCTTCCAGAAAGTATCAAGTTACCGCACGGCGGGTATACAAGCTGCAGGACGTACAGGCAGAAAAGATCCTCGTGATTTTCCAACATCTAAAATCATTATAGGCGGTTCGATATGAAGTGAGCACTCAATCAGCGAGCAGCAAATGAATAGCTGCTGTCTGCATCAGTAGACATATATTCTTGAAAGCTAGCTTACAGGTCACTGAACACGCGAATTTTTTCGGTCCCTAATTGTTAGCCAAAATCGTCCCCCCCCCCCCCCCGGCTGATAGCAATGGCATTGCATACTAATAATGTGTCGACGGAGCGAAAAACAACTTGTTAATGTATGCAGTAGTTACAAAATTACGTAAAATTGGAAGATATTTAATAATAACTGATTAGTTTTTAGGAATTTCTGCAGTGTTAACCGAAATCAGTTAATCTCTACAGATTATCAATGGGGTTAAAGACCTACAAAATTCAAGTTATTATCTAGTGTTAGACTAGATTCCACTGACCTGTATACATACCAGTGCACACAAAATGGGCCATGATCCAACATTTATACTATTTTCACGATAATTATTATTTTATTTTTAAACGAGAGAAGATATCGAAAAACGGTTGCACAATTTTGTTGAAAATAATTTTTGCTAAGTAGTCCAATTTTTCTAGACAGAATATTGTATAGATTTTGCTAGTTAGTTCATTAACGGGAATTTATTTAATTGCATTATGGGCTGAAACCATTGTGCATTTTGTCTTGAAAAATCATTTAACATAGTGAACAGTATTTTTCTAACGCAACTATGCAACAGTATTTCGATATCTGCTCTCATTTATGATTAAAAACTAATTACTGTGACAGCAGGTTTTATGGTCCGAAGGTCAGTGCTCCCTCAATATGTCCGCGCTGCACCCTTTTACAAAAGTAATGCAACATACGGTATACTTTTACTTCTCTTTTCGTCTTGCCTCTTCCTTATTCCGTCAAATTTAATTAACTAGGCTTTCTGCCTGTTTTCTCATAAAACCTGTCCTCACCATTCGGAATATGTCTCTGACTTTAGTTACCTCCAGAGCCTTTACCCGAGACTCTCCTTATGGGTCATCGGAAACATTTATAGTCTTCAGTATGCTCGGAATACCATTTTTCAAATTCTTTGAGCTTTTTACCGATCTTGTTGGGGAATTCGTTCCATATATTGTGGTATCTTTCTTCGTGCGTGATATTTCCCATGTTTAACTAAACGCCCTCACTCTCAATCCAATTTTCAAGCCAAGCTTTAATGTCTTGAATCTTGAATATTGTAATAGCAGTAGAAATGATGTATCATGGCTTTAAATTGGCCGCGAGCTTCAAGTTGATGTAATAATTTACACGTGTAACGGCTAAATACGCGTGGGTGACCTTCTAATATGTGACATTTAGATTTAGGACAGAGTCAGTCTCCGTAGCTGGTTACATTGTCGATCAACGGGAGACGTCGAACAATCTTATAGCAATTTGGAATCTAGTCTGCACTCTAAATTATAATCAGTGGAATTCTCACAGTTTCAATACGTTGCAAGGTTTTTCACTGTCGAATCTGTTGATTTGATAGTGTTCAGTAATAAAAAGTGAGGAAACTACAAATTGAGGTAACAGATTCAATTAGCAGATACATTTCAATTGTTAATCAGAACAAATTCTACTAATCTATCTGTAATTAGAAAACTACAGTTTACGTCTGTAACTAAAATGTCACATCAACAGTCACATGATCATACATATCGTACCACCATGTCCACAACAGTCTTACTACTAATTTTTATATGCTCGTTGTATAAAGTGATTTATGTATTTTGACATGTTATACTTACATGTACAGTAATGTTTAAAACTGACCAACATAGTAATAAGTATTCTTGTTGTATGACTGTTGTGAATAGTTCAGATTTAGTAATGCGTAGTTAAGCTCCGTTGCTCACTGAGTCACTATGAAGTCATGCTGCTTTGAAAAATTCACGAACTTATCACAAACATCAATATTACTACTAAGACAACTATTTGCAACTGTAACATACATTACTGCTTAACAATAATAACAATTACTCAAAAGGCAGTTATAAAACTAATTATTTTTTACGTTTAAGTAGTGGTTAAGTTATTGGCTGGTACGCTAAAAGTCGTGGGTTGAAATCTCGCTCTTGGTATTTGCTGTTATTTTTAACTTTGGTCCACACACTTTAGAAAAAACAGAGTTATATTTAAAGTAAATTATACGCCTTTTATTTTTGTACTTCAAGGCAAAAAATCGTTACTTTTCCTATGAGAGAAAATCGATTTCAATCAGTGAGTATTTCGCTAATGCAATCTTTAGTGTTCCACTAATTATCGATGCAGAAATTTCAACAATTTGACATTGAGGAAAATCACTGGACAGCTGTGAATATTCACTGTTTTCAGTTTAGAGTGTGCTGCCAGAATGAAACGCAAATATCGCATGTCTCTACTAATCGCTTCTTACTCTATTCAGTATACTGAAATTGCTCCATTCCGAATCAGAAAGCCAGTGGTAATAAGTCACAGCATCAGTCAATACTTACTAATCCGATTAAGAATTCAGTTATAATGCCTGTAGAAGAGTAGTACATAAATGCAGTTTACAATAATCATGCATGCGGTATTCAAACACTACTATTAATTTTACTTCTTAGATATACAACTGTTTCTTTTTTTTTTTTACAGGAAATTTAATATACTTTTAGAGTTAACTGAATCCATTGTTGGTGCTTCTAGGAATAAAACATTACCTGCTTGAGCATTCAGAAAAATATTGATTTCATAATTTAATGCGATTTTATATACATATGGTGTAGGTTTTCTTGACATTAAGTCAGTGTTTTAATTGTAATTCACATTATGGCATTTGATTTCAAAGTGCTCGGAAATTGTTGGGTTAAATTTTAAAAAAATTTATGGCACGTCATCTGGCTCCGACCCCAAGCTAAATTCAAATGAAATTCGTATATTTTGTCGCATGTATTTAAGGGAGGAGTTTTACAAACGCGCTCATAGTATCGCAGTGACTTGTTTCGGCCTACTGTACCAACCCTTAAAATAATACCTAATAATTTTTGAACATGCATAAAACAAAATAATGTAAACTACTTCTTGGTTTATATCATTCACAACTAACTTACTGTATATGACCCACATTTTAAATTCCTTGTTTTTGTACGTTTATGGTGCATATAAAATCGTGTTTAACGAATAATTAAACACTAAATTTTTACGCAAATATACCAACTGGTTCAAAGTCACTCCCAGGCTGAAACATTTTTGCTTCAAATGAAGAAACTAGATACAAAATTTATAAGTACCTGTTCTTATTAAGGCAGTATTCCAAACACGGCTATGCAACCTTAATTTGGAAGTGTATTGTGATAAATGGGCACAAAGATAAAAGGTACATTTATACGTATCAAGTGTTGGTAGTTTTACATTTTCGTATGTGTGGTTATGAGAATGAGCTATATTAAATTGCAACATATAATAATGTTATTACGAATACAAAAATTTATACACAAATATTATTAAAACATACAAACGTATTGTAATATTTACTAAAAGGTTGGTTTTAAAGTACACATTTAAAGTCGAGTGCAAAATACGCCGATACAAAGCAACATTACTTTACAAGTAATTTGTTTTATTAGGATACCGAGCAGTATTTGTAGTTACACATTCTTGTCATTCTAAAAATTACATAATTTGAAGTGTAATTTTACAGTGAGCATGTAAATACATTCGCGTAAAATATCGTTACTGAGAATAATTTAGGAATTTAATTTCATGCGAAGTCCGCACGGGAAAAAAAAAAAAAAAAAAAATTACCCGTGTACTATGAAAGGTCTTTTTTCTCAGATTCTCACATTTTCAGCGGAAGGTTCAAAAAATTTTTTAAATTGATATAATCGAAACTTTACTGCTTCTTTTGTATACAACTGTGCCGTTTTATCAGTTGGATGCTATTTTGATTTGTATTTTTGGCACATATTTTATTATTTCTAATGCGAATGTTATTTGTTATAGGCAGTTCGGAATAAAGTGAGCACTCGAATAAGCTCTGCTAAAGATCTATTTCCAGCCAATTCGTATCTTTCCGCGTGTAGCAACTAACGACGGGAAAAGTATAACCTCCTGGGACACGTCACTTTATGTTTGCGCGTGTGAGATAAATTGTTCAGTCGATAGGTGCATATATAGTTTGATATAAAATAAGTTAATTAATTATACAAAATACAATTATATCGCTGTCGGTTGAATTTGTTTCAGTATTGTTGTATTTAAATACGAATAAACAAGGAACTATGTTGTGTTATTTCGTTGCCAACCATACAAACAGTAAGGTGACTATAGGTAATGTTGAATTATATGTAGTAACAGCTAGTGATATTTTTCAAAGGTTAAATATTTAGTGTTCACTTTATTCCGAACGGCCTATAACGGGACTCAACCTTTATTAGTGACTGAAGGGTGTTATGTTTACTAATTTCATCGAAGTATTTCTCTGCTTGCTGTACTACGTTTTATTTCACGTCTCTCAGTCCAAGGTAAGCGAGGCTGCCTCATGGCCTAGCATCTCGCCATCACGACAGTATCATCCTGTAACACAACCCAGAGGAAATATCGTACGAGTTTGCAGCTACTCCCTCACAGTGGTAGAGTCAGTGCATCCTCTGAGCGTCTGCAATATGTGCTACGTAGCAGTTTAGCTCGGCCGCGGACATAAAATACGCCAACTTTGGACCTTTTATTTTGCGCTTCACGCCGCCTCCGCCTGCTATCCGTGCCCTCGTTGGCTGTTTTAGTACGCCCCCGCGCTATCAGGCGGCAGCATACGAAACTAACTGGCACTTCTTACAGCCTCTTGAAAGAAAACCTTCACGCTGCTCCTGTGTTTCGGGAGATTTCAGTCTACGGGACTTTGTTCCCTTACTGTTTCTTTATTTGTTTTGCCTTGAAGTGTTAGTTCTTGTTTTTAGTGCAGAAATGATTTAATTTTGAGGCATTTGTTTCTTTACTTAATTTTTCAACGTTCTTCAAGATGCAAGTCATCTGGTCTACCCTCCGAGGTAAGTCGCCCTACTCCGTTCGCATGTTACACCCCTTGTTTGTTCGCTACGAGCAGTAATTAAAATCTCCACTTTCCTTTTATTTCTTTCAGTGGAGGGTTCAACAAATCCACGTATTCAACAAATTCCGTTCAACTAATGCAACTAACATTCAAGTTTATTTCAACAGTGTAACATTCAGCTAATTCAATTCTACTTTCATCCACAGAAGCCGCGCTGTATTCCCTTCAACCAATGTTTTCTCGGGACGTCTATTCGTCGTTACTCTCAGCTAAGTTTTACGCCAATAGGTAAATATTACATCATCAGACCATCAATTTTTCTTCACCTACGATTTCGATGAACTATATAATTAATTTTGATGCACAACAATTAATTTACGTGTGTTATTTACCTAACATCATAGTTTCATATCAATCAAAATGAGGTGGTTAAGGGTACCCAAGGGAACATATTATTAAAAGGATTTACATGGCTTTGTTTATGATTTTAAGTAACAACTGTGCGTTGCGCACTTTGTAACCCAAGGTTTTATAGTAATATTTAATATTTTTGTCCAAATGCTAAGTAGTTAATCAATAATAAATTTTGTTATTCTATCTGCCTAGTATTGATTATTTTTACTTTACAGTTTTTCTCTAGGAAATGAAATATTAATTACTCGGTAATGTTAGCTCTAAATGAGCAGTAAAGTCATCAGCCTTAATCATGATTTGTGTCCGTCTTCCTTCCCAGGACACATTAAAACTTTACATATATATATTATTTAATACAGTATTTTAAAGATACTTAAAGTAAGGACACGACACAATTAATTAATATGTTTTGAGAGGTCAATACTAGCACAGAAATTGAACGTAACATTAAAATTTTAGCGGAATGCGATATTTGCAGAACCAATTAACGTTATCATACGGATTTACACGCATAGACACCCCACAAAAGAATGAGTCAAATATGCCTCTATGCCACCAAAAATATTTAATTTTACCGTGTTTGTCTCCAAAAAATTTATTGTTTGTCAAATGTAAATATTTCTTAATTTTAATTAAAATTACTGACATTGCCACGGAAATTGTCACTGTAAATAATTATATTTTTACTACTACTGAGAAAGTAACTTATAAAAGTAATCTTTAGTTCACCTTTCTAGAATACCAATTTTACTGAATATCTCGTATGATTTTAAGCTATCCTTGGTACTCTTTAAGGAGTTGGGCCCAAATTTTTTGTCATTCTTTATATTACATATATTAAATGGCTCTGAGAGATATAATTTTTATGTAAACCATTTTTATTTACTGCTAATAATGTCCCGGTAATAGAAGCGAAAAAGTAACACAACAACATTATTATTTGTCAACTTAAGTAAAGAAATTAAAAAAAAATTTAATAAATAAAATTTTATACTTTTGGTAATGTTTCGAGTAACTCATATAATATAGTAAATATCATTATTCAATATGTTCAATAACTTCTAATTAATTGAAGTGCATGATAAAAAAATCATAATATTTGTTTGCGCGTAAGAGCTGTATAACAAACTACTAAAATGAAGAAAAAACAACCATGGATTACGTCTGTCATAGAGTTCCTTAAAAATAGATTATTTCCTGTTAAAACTTGAAAACTTATGTGAATACTTGGAGAATACTGTTTCCTTCGATGTACTCTCTTCAGCAACGAGGGAATGACACCCTGTTCCGGGCTTTACTAAGGCAATTCCTGGCACCTACGAGTAAGCCTTTAGGAATACGGGCGCTCTATACCAAGGCTTAGGGTTGATTGGCACAGCAGCACACGTGTTGATCGCAATATTCTTCACTGTAAATATTACCGTTACCAAAGTCGACCACAGGATTATCTTTTAATGGAAAGGATGTTCAGAGATATCTTAAGCGATTTTGTACTACCCTCTTAATCCCGCTTTAAAACTCTGACTCATGTTTGGGTTGTATGTGAACTAATAAATATATTTTCTCAGAGCGATGGCTTGGGATAAAATTTTGAACTTTTTGGCAGCTTCTTTCTGTTGTTATTTAAACAGAAAATGGAATTTGAAACTATCCCAATCTCGTTAATTATAACGCAAAGCCACAAACGTATATTTGCATGATATATTTACATTTTAAAAATTAACAAGAGCTGATTCGTATCAATTTAACGAATACGTTTAAAACGTGGGTTATTGTAATTTATACGTAAGTTGTTACGCCTCTCGGCGGCAAAGTCCAGGGTTCGTAACCCGAAGCGTACACAACGCGTCTTTGGTTATGTAGTAATTCTCAAAGAACTCGCGCACGTCCGGGGTCGTATCGCAATGAAGTTGCGAAATCTTACGTGATGACGGAAGCTGAAGACCAATACTGGCATTTTATTAATGTGAGAAGAATCATTTACGGGAAATTCGGCCGCGATAACTCGGAAGTCCACTCTGCTAGTGACACTCAACAGCGGACCTGCAGCGTGAGGCTTGTTAGAGCGTGGTAGGAAAATGTTTTTTTTTCTTGTGTAACTACTAAAAATATCTCCAGTGTGTTTATCCACGAATGGAAGACATGCTTCAAACTGGGTACCTATGATTTAAAAAATGCCGTCTGCTAATTAAGAACATGATTTCCAAGCTCCTCAAAAGTGCTGAAAATGACATTTTCACGTTGTTGTAGCTGGGTAAATATCAACAGTAATCGTAAAATAAATTCATGAAAACGTGCATTGGATTTTACCACATTCTTTTCTCAAATAAAATAAAAGGGTCATCACTTGAAGTCCCATTGAATATCACATTCTACGAAAACATTGCAAGCTAGTGTAGTCATTAGCGCCTAGAGGCGATGAGGTGTTTGACGGTCGTGTTATGCTCGACTAATCATCTTCCCCGTTTCCGTGCCTCAACTGTAAAAAAAAATAGCGTCCACTAACTCTTAAGAGGGCGTGGTACATAATTCAACGCTTAAGCATCAATATATAACTTTGGGTTTCTTGAAGCCGATTTGCGAAAATTAAACAATAACAATCCTAGAAAATAGTTTTAGCCAACGTTTTGAACAAAATTCTTTCCAATATTACGAACTTCTGAGGCACAATCTCTGACGACGGGACCTAGTGCATTTAACTGCGGCGCAAGAGATCACGCGTAACGAATTAGTAATTCTGGATAAATATTTACTCATAAAGTTGGCAAACACCATTATCTAGGGTCGTCATTGCGTATTTTATCCGTATCGGCTTCGAAAAAAGCGTAGAAATCAATTTATTTCAGCGTTTATTTATCTATTGCGAACTCTTTAAGAGCCTTATCTCAGAGCTATGGCGACAGCAAGGATAGAGTTTCACATGTTAAATTATATTCAGTGGGGATCAGTTACGTTATGTGGTATCTGACAGTTTTCAGCTTCGAGATAAGGAAAATATTGCTAAATGAATAAAATTCCAGGAAAAAATTTAGAAAAGCCGATTTAAAGTGTTTTCTGTGCGTAAAAATGCTTTTTTTGCTCACAGTTCTCAGGACATTGAAAAATAAAACTGCCTGAAAGATCCTTTAGCAACGTGCGCGGCACCGAGATGAATAAAAAAGTCAGTGGTGGCGTATATGTAGCTTCAACACATATGAGCGACATAGAAAATAATTTGACACGTAAAACCCTACGCTTGCTCTCACCGTAGTTCTCAGGTAGGCAGCGCACTTAACCTTGCTGTCCACCGGAGCCTCGTATGGCAGCGATGTTGGAATTAAATTAAATTGCTTATATCACGTTGCCGTGCTGAAAAAACGCGTGCGCTCTGACTGTCTATGTACGTCGCCTCTCCATCCACTGCGTGGCGCGGTTCCCCACAGCCAATCAGAGAGCAGTATTCTGTTGCCCGTGGGATGCGTAAATCCGCCTTTCTCATGCATACGAGTTCATTACCAAACGGGAACAATGACATTCTCTCAATTACGTTACCTTACTTAATGAGAACATAAACCATAATAGGTAGGAACACTGGTTTTTCGCGAAAAGAATTTTTTCCCACTTTGTTCCAGTGCCTTATGTGCACATCTGCAATCTTCTTCATGGTTATTAGCAGTGTGTCTATATGAAGAGCCGTATATCATTTGTCTGAGCCAATTACAATAATGTCTCTGCAACACCTCACGGCTGTGATTTGCCGGTAGAATCCCAAGGTTCGAGAGACTTAAAATATTCAATCACTGGCCACGAAGCAGAATTGCAGATTCGCACGCAAGGCACCTGAACAAAGTGGGGCAAAATTCTCTTGGCGAAAAACCAGGGTCCCTAATAGTATGTCAATACTTCCATGAAAGTGTGAGAAGATACCTTAAGATTGAGAGAGAAAGAGAGAGAAACAGAGAGAGAGAGAGAGAGAGAGAATATACAGTGGGGGTGAGGGCAAGAAGTCCACCCTCACTCCGGCATTTTTGGATCACATGTGGTATGAGTAGGTGATAGGACAAAACATTTTTTCTTGTTAATATTGTTTCATTTCCAGAGTGTAAATGTATCCCCTCCTGTATGAATATTGATGTTTATTAAAATTTATTATAGTCGCCATTTTGCTTATTTGTTTGAACTTTCCGGAGAGGGGTTCACCCCTTCTGAATTAATACCATAATGGATAAAACGTAAAATGTTTTTTTTATTAAATAAAGGAATCAAAATGTCTTCCAGTGAATTTCCTAAATTTAAATGAAAATAATTGAGCCGAAACATCTTCAAGGTAATTCCCTAAATTTAAACGTAAAAACTGACCGAAAAAAATTTTTAGTCCTAGAAATTCAAATATAATCTACTGGTGAGGAGGCATGCAGCCCCCTGCTATCACTCGTCGCTGCCTTGACGATAAGTAGGGTCTACCTATAAAATATAAGTTATAATGTAAATACTTACAAAAATTGATGTCATATTTAGTTGTGTAATGTTTCGCAGGTTACAACGGTACGCAACATGACACATGATTGGGGCTTGAGTATGCACAGGGCGTTAAAGTCTGCCATGCCGGCCAATGAACTGGCGAATTTTTCCTTTCCATATTTATAAAAAACGACATTAAATAACGCATACATACTACTGGCTTTTTTGCACCCGTAAAGCCAAACAATAGGCGGTAAATGGTAAAGTGAGCACTCGAAAAAGCCCTGCTAAAGATCAATTTTCAACCAATTCGTATCTTTTCGCGCATAACGACAAATGACAGGAAATGTCTTAACTTTCCCTGGACACGTCATTTGACGTTTGCGCGCGTAAAATAAATTGTGCAGTCGGTAGGAACCTATACAAGTTGATAAAAAGTTCATTAACTATATAAAATATATGTATGTCGGTTATAGATGATTTTGTTTCAGTATTGTTGGCTTTCCATAGGAAAATACACGGAATTACATTGTGTAATTTCCCTGCCAACCAAACAAGCAGCAAGGCAACTATAGTTAATGTTGAATAATATGCAGTAGCGGCTAGTGATATTTTTCATAGGTTAAGTTTTTAGTGCTCACAGTATCCTGAACGACTAATAGATAGACGTTACAAAGGATTTCTCAGTCCCCGGGTCAAGCCCTTCGAGCAGCAGGGCAGTAGGGAAGGTATGGGAGACATGTTTTCCAGGGGTTGGTATCCGGCATACATATTCTGCTCTCGTGTGTCTGGAGCCCTAGAGAAGGTTGGGCGCTGCAGGGGGGGGGGGAGGTTGAGGGACATTTGTAAC
The DNA here is from genome assembly GCA_003012365.1 of Medauroidea extradentata. Lineage (NCBI taxonomy): Eukaryota > Metazoa > Arthropoda > Insecta > Phasmatodea > Phasmatidae > Medauroidea > Medauroidea extradentata. Next base: position 25,789 of record PNEQ01086855.1, on the reverse strand, counting down.
CACCAGCTCGATAAAAAGAAGTCCTGCTGCAGCTCTTCATCATTTCCTCCTAGCGTCTCTAGTGCTCTACCTCGAGGCACGGAGACGGTTGGTTCTTTCCAACCCCTTCTTCTCCCCTCCTCCATCTTCCCGACCCCTGCAGGTCTGCTTATACACGCAGGCCCAGGCACGCAAAGAAACGCGACAGAAAACTGCAAATGGGGTAGAAAATTGTGCCCCGGCGGGTTGGCTGAAGGGGGGTGGGTTAGTTTTCCAGGGCATAGCCCTCGCGTTTGATGTTCACTTTGAGCGAGGCCCCTCGTGGGAAGAAATCCTCGTAGGGATGACTTCTGATGAGGCAGGAAAGGGGAGGGGGTCCTTGGTCCTCTGGGAAGTTACTCTGTGAGGTAAAAATTGTGTCTCGCCTATCCTTTATGTACCTCGTCGCAGCAGAGGTCGTATCTGCTAGCTGCATGCCTCGCCCGGGGAACTATCGCATACTTCCTTATTATGTTCTTAGAAGAGTCTTGTGTAGGTACACGTTAATTTCACGTTATTAACTGTCGACATCCTAGAATTCATAGGCCTGTGCTCTAGCTAACAAACTTCGTTACATTATTGACTCCTCGTATCTTTATGTGCCCGCACTATGGTGGATTCACAACAGCGCGGCGGACGAGGCGCGAAAAGTACGATGCGACACTGAATATTCTTGTTATTGTGAAGTAAACTTGTAACAGTTCAGAACCAAATCTAGAAAAATTCCCTTTAAAACTGAAACGGTATAACAAAGACATAAACACAAAACTTTCTTCTACAGCAACCACTTCGTTGGATCAATCTCTTCATTAGCAGCAACTTTTTCAAGCATTGAGATGTTCTTCATCACCTTCCTTGTAAAGTATCTTCTTCGACGATACCTTCTTCTATAGTATGACATCTTACACTGAAGAAGATACTTTCCAAGGAACGTGTTCAAGAACATCTTAACGCTTGAAACAGATGTTGTCAATGAATTCTAAATGCAATCAGTTAATTGTAACGAAATACTAACCTATTGTAAGACAACCTAGCAATGTTTACAGTACTTCATTATTTTCCCTTTTAATTGTAACATATTTTAAATAATCACTGTCACTCACAAATGTTAAAATAATGTCGTAATATCACGTTTGCTTAAGAAGATTGGCATTTGCTCACAATAACAACAAAAAATCACTAAAAAAATCAATTTATAACCAACTCCTCACTTTCACCAACATTAAGGAGCACATCTTCTGCGCTATTTTGGATACACAATTACAGGAAGACAAGCATTTTACAGTTGATCTCATATCATTGGCTGAAAAAAACCATTCAGGCGTGCCACATTAACTGTCGTCCAACAAGCAAAAGTCAGAGGAACACATAGTAGCTTGAAGTCTACTGTGCTGTAAGATAACGCGAATTTGCAGGCTTCTAGTAATGAGACAGACGATACATTCTGCTGAAAAGTGTCTCGCTTGAAATTAGAACTGTTGCCAGAAAGAGCAATGGAAATAGCGTGCATATTTTACGAGAAACTTCAACAAATAACAAATTGCTAGCATTTATTTGCTGGACAGTATCTAAGACTAACCTATCATATTTCCTGATTTTAAGGCTTTCAACGTCAGTAACATAAATAAATGAAACATTTTAATTGAAATGTTACATTTAATTATACATTGTTCACTTATTGCCAAAACTACACATGCCTTCTTCCTGTTAGTAACATAGTGAAATCGTTGTACACATCTTTCCCAATTATGTGAAGCCCGCAAAGTGCTGTATTGAACTAATTCATGATTTAGTTAAGTAACCACAATGATTGGGGAAAAACCAAAACAGTTAAATCAAATTAAACAAGTATGATCAACTCAGCCGTAGTTAACTAATGCATGAATTTGTTAAAATAACCAAAACGATTGGTGAGAAACCAAATGTGTTAAATAAAATTAAACAAGTATTATAAACTCAGTTGTAGTTAACTAAGTTATGGATTAATTAAGATAACTACATACGTATATCTTCAATATATATACACACACATTTAGTCTATTCAGATGAGAATCTGTCCCGTTATCGATAGTCCAAGTTATATCTTGTTAGGCCTAGAAAATATCGTGGGAAGTGTGTTAAGTTTGCTCCAATAAGTATGGTCGTGAATTAGATTTTTAATCATAGCTGTACCAACGTTAAGCCAGTTAGGTAAAATTCCTCAGTCACGTGACAGGGTTATGCCGATCACTAGCATCTTGTCGAATGAATGTAGTCCTGTTTAGGGTATTTTAAAATGGCGGGAACAAACAAACCTACACATTTTCTACACTCTATAAATATTTTACTAAATCCGACGTTGCAGCACATATCTTACACGTTATTTTTAATATAATTTTGTGACTGTATTTTCGATATTTTGAACACAATGCATTTAGTTCAACATCTTTGTCGTATTGGTTGTGTCTGCTGTTTACATAATTTTTTTTTTTAGTACAAAATTGCGACTATCGTCTGCTAATCACCGTTTACCCTGGTTAAGGTTGATTATACTACAGGTAAGAAAGGAAAATGTCATTTTTTTATGGGAGAGTTTGGCACAGGGAAAAATTCTGCTGCTAGGTGTGCTGGAGTCGCTAACTGATCTAATAAAATACCAACACGTAGTAAAATCAATTTTAACTAGCTCACGCAAGAGAGACGTAACGTAATTTTAAAGTGAAACACAAACCAATTACGGCTTTTTAAATTACCAATTTGATGTAACTTAAAATTCACGTAAGCTCTGTAATTGGTCTTATCAATACCAGCGCTCAAGCGGCAGAAATATATGTGATAAACTTTTATCGTTTATTTTTTCCAACATTATGTATTATAACCTGGTTCAGTGCAGGGCAACTGTCGAGTTGATCAAGTATATGCCAGTTGAACATTTGATTATGGGTAAACATCCCTTAGGTTAAGTTCTGAAGACCGTGAGCTGAGATATTGTCTTACTTACTCTACCATTGCGAGCTTTTGAAAAAATCTTGTAAGTGAAAACTGGGGAAAATATCACGAAATATATATAGGTTTCAATCCTTACTCAGCCAATGGCAGTACTGGTAACTCACGGTTAGCCGCACGCTTAATAGTTGATAATATAAGAAATTTACTTCTTCCTGCGTATTATTTTCCTTTCTGTTCGGTCGGTGAAAGTATTTAATAATATTTTCGGCAATATAAATGTATTATGTTACAAATGTTGAAATTACTTATTCATTCCGAACCAGAGCCATTTTTGGCTCGTTTACAATTATCGGTTTTAATGTCCCACTCGCAGTTCCCGGGGACGCTGAAATCCTTCAAGGAGTAATACAAAACATTTAACTTTGTTTTATTCCTACTTTATTTATTTATCGAGAAAGGCTTATAGCCAAGAAATAACATTACGACGGTCACCGTTAGAACACGTGGGCTGGTCGAAACTGTAGCCTAATGAATGACTGCAGAGAACTCAATCCTTAAATTTTCCAATCGGGACGACTTGTAAAGGCCAGATGACGTTCCCGTAGCAAAAAACATCTGACGATTTTCCTGTACTGACATCAGTAACCTCCAAAATATTCACAGCATATTCGTATTCATAACCATTCGCCATTGTTGATGTTTTCATTTTCCCACTTTGAGTGTACGATTTTTTTCTAAACAAACGTTTAGTCATTGTGTAATGAGTTTTATTTGTAGTAAGTTTTCACTGATTGTCGTTTCCTAAATCGCAATTAAAAATTACATCGTTTTCGTCTGCATTTACAGTATATCTATCTTAAATATGTTACTAATGAAAATAAAATAATTTTTCTGTGGTTAGTAACGTATTTCAGACAAATATAAATACACACAATATAAATATTATCGGTTTTGCTAATTATTAAATTTTGGAGGTAGCATGACTTGGAATTACAGTCCCCAATTATTGTTTGGCGGTTTTAAGTTGCAGTATCTGCAATACTTCAGGCGAACGCGCATAAATTATAAAACATCGAAAACACCACGGTATACCCATGTACAGCTCCCTCTAAAGTGGCGAAGCTAGGAAGAACACAAGCTTCCAATAAATTTGAGAGCGTTACGGAGGAAGATAATGGGGCCGTAACTGTGATTTAGGATCCTGTATCAGAGGCGAGAAAATTTATCATCCGTGTCTGAGTGGGAAGAGCTGATAAGGCCGATGTTCGCATCTCGATCAATACCGTCTTCACCTTTACTACCGTTTCACAGCGCCATTTAAAATGACACCGGCACACAATTCGTTTTAACGCAATCGCTGTACAATGCTATCTGCGGGTTAAATTTCCGCTGAAGTGGAACATGTAAGAGATTCATTGCATAATCTTTTTTTATTCTTACTTTTATGACCTTTAACAAGCGAACTTTTGTCTCCCAAAACACACATTTATTTGCGGGAATGGAACAAATGTCTTCATAAATATTTCTGCTCATGTTGATTTGAAAGGCAGTGCCTATTAACATTGTTCCCGTCCTGATTTTGTAGAAGTGAGTAATTTTATTTGGAAATAAACAGAATTTGTCTGAAATCTGGTTTTAAAAAATTTAGAATTAACAAGACGTCAAATAAAACATAAATAAAACTAGTTAATTGTATTTCAATCGCCTTGTCTGTTAATTTTGATATCCTATTTTGCAGTTACTAAACTTTGTTTCTAACAAAACACATACATAATAGATTAATAGTGTATTAAAAACCAAAGTTTTTAAAATTGTGGCTGACTAATGTGTTGATATTTCTTTACTAAGACGAATGTTCTGCGAATATATAAATTTAATTTAATCAATTCCTTGGGCATTTAAACATCAAATACATTTTTAGGATTGGCGAAAATGAAAACGTTATGACAATTAGTTTATTAACTTGTATTTTTAAAAGTGAAGAAAATGGTTAGGGCCTACCGTGTGGGTCAATCATATGTGTGCACTTGATATTTTACGTAGTGGATTTCGTGAAATCTTCAAGTTTTACATTTTTTATAACGAATGTGATGCGTATTTTAAAATACAGAATTTACTTAAATTCATCTTTTTGAAAATTGTAAATGAGTGTTAATGTTGAAATTAAATTTTCTTGAATAAAATTCCTCGCCTAGCTCTGAATGTCCAGCAAATAAATAAATATTGTCTAAGGAGGGTACCCTAGGGCGGGGTTATCACAACCAGAACTGCACACCACGAAGGAGGAGGACATGGGGAGACGCCGGAATGATAACGGCAGGGGAAACGGGAGATCCCTGAGAAAACCTGCCAACCAGCGATATCATCTGCGCGTGACTCTCACATGCGGAAATCCAGGAGTTTCAAATCGAAAGCCTTCTCAAATGAATTGTCATAATTTCCATATATGTACTGATAACACATTAAATAATTGAAACTGGGTAGCGAAATTTATACTATGTGTAGAGACGATGATATATCGCGAAAATTTTTTGTATCAACATTCCCTTGAAACCTCTGTAGTTCCATGCGACACGTGTGATTCTGACTGGGCTATATACGTCTGACGCAACGTAATTGTCTGCAAACCTATAGCAAGCATAACATTTTACAATAGCGGGATCCTTATTGGCTCAGTCAAATGGGAAAACAGCTCCACGTACGAGCGAAGGCCAGTAATCTTTTCATAAGCTGTACGTGCGTTGAAACCCTCCAAACAGTCGGCAAGTTTTCCCGCGATAAACCGTCATCTCTATGTTGTTTGAGTGGTTCGGTTGAGTAGTGGATAACTAGCGCGCCTTCAAAGACAGAATTCATGAGTTTGAACTTTCAGCGGTCGTATTTTTTTTTTTTAGTGTCAAATTAGACACTACTTCTTTTCACGTCAAGGAATTTGACCTCATATGAACTGAATTATCACCCCACACTTGTCAAGTAATTTAAACTTAAATGTGGCTATAATTGGCTTACTTTACTGTACACGCAAGACAGTAATACCTAAAAATTTATATTGTGGACGCTGTAAAATAAAAGCTGAGACCAGAAAACATGTCTCGGCATTCCAATGCAGAGACACGCCTGGTATTTCTTGTTCGTGTAGAGAGAGATGAGAATCAAGGTCTATTTCTCTCTTCGTCTTGAAACAAAGCGATACACAAGAAAACACGCGAGGGCTTCCTTGAAAGAAACAAAACAAATTTGATCGTAGCTCAAAAAAACTCTCTCAGAATACGCGGGAAATGTACCGTGAACGAGAATACAGGAGTGGGACGCACCAATGCTGTAGCATTCCGTTGCCCACGCGTGCGTGCGTGCGTGCGTGCGTGAAGAAGTGCGTGCTTCCACTGCAAAGAAGAGGAGCGACCATCTTCTTATGTAAGAAGGCGTGCGATCTTCTGGCGAGGATCTGAAGAAGAAGCAGAAGAGATCGGAGGAGACTGGCGATAGGTCTGCAGTTGGGGCCACATGCCGTCACAGGGCGGTAAATTGTGGGGTTCTCGCTTTATAAGGTAGTAACACATACCCTCGTAACCTTCAAGAGCCCTTTCACCGTCACACGAACTTCACTCGCAATACTTACACGTACGATAAACCATCCCTCATGTTTTCATTAGGAGTTTCCAACAGATGACATGTACGATGAATAATTTCTCATAAATTATCCATACCAAAATTTCAACGAGAAGAAGCTCGTGAGGATAATTTCTCCGTGCAGTGTTGCACATTGTACGCGTAAAAAGACGTACAATCTTGCTGCGGCGTTGCCCGCGTGAAATTATGTAATGTAAACAGTAACTTTAGATAAAATATGTGAGGAAGGCATTTAACAGCTAGCGTACTCAATAACAGTGAACTATAAATTGTCTTAGCTCAGTGTAAAGAGCGCACACAATATGCTCGTATGATGTCATAGTAATTCCCATCGCAAAGTCTTGCACGGGATACGAACCCGTAACCCCACCCCTTCCACACCACAAACTTTATACAATACCTGAGTGAATGTTTAAAGGCTGGCCGTGATAATTCTTTCGTATGTACAGGCTACAGTACAATGAGATTTTATTTATGAGTAGGTTGGCAAAAAGAAACAACTGTTGAATTATTTCTCCGTGATCATTCTCTTTTGTCGGGAGACTGTAACATTTTACTGCTTTTCATATCCTTAATTTTCGAATTTCATAAAATCCTGAATTTGATTTGTAGAAAATTACATAAGCTTCATTCTTATAAAAATATCATCTCGATATCTCAACAGGTGTAAGCGGTACAGATTATTATTAGGAAACACATTTTATTTTTTAACAGCTTTCAAGGACGAATTTCGAAAAGTCCTTAAATTACTTTTTTGATATTTACGTAAAATTAATTTTAAAGCAAAAACCATTTCAATATTTTTACTGGTTTAGGAGATAAGTGGGATTAATTAAAAACACGTTTTATTTTCTTAAGAGCTTTCAAGGACGAATTTCGAAAAATTCTAAAAAACATTTTAGATATTTACTCAAGCATAATTTTAAAGAAAAAATTACCTCGCTATCTGAAATGGTTTAGGAGAAATCACGGATTAATGGAAAACACATTTTTTCGGCTTTTCACCCCCTTAATTTTAGAATTTCTCATAATCCATTCTTAACGGGTGCCTACGGGCCACGGGGAAGCTTCCCATTTGATTTTATCATTCTAGGTCCAGCGGTTTGGGCTGTGCGTTGATGAGTGAGTGAGTGTGTCTGGACACTTCATTATATATATTAAGATAAATTAAAAAATACATTTTAAAATAAATATGTATATATATATATATATATATATATATATATATATATATATATATATATAAAACTGCTTCCGCAGATAGGTCACACATCGCGAAGATGAAGGAAATTCTGGCTTTTGGTACAACATCAACTTGAATATAAAATTGCAGAATGATCTTTACGAACACATTTTTAGCATATTTTGTTTATACTAGCGCACATATGCGGTGATTTGGATTTCGAATAACAATTAATACAGCTTGTGTAACAACATTCATACCTTTTCAGTATATTCATTATACCATCATCCCTATTTGGTAATATAGATTTTATTTAGCATTTTTATGAGGAGTATTTTTTCTACAGTTTATTTATTTTATTGTTTACATTGATTGACAATGGTTTTCTATTATTTCATTAAAATCCGTAAGCTATTTAATTTATTTGACTTCATTGTTTTCAAACAAAGTTATGAAAACGATAAAAAAAAATACAGTACAACGCTTGTAAGCTTTAATTAAATATTTTCGAATCATGTTCATAGAACAGAAAAATTAACACATATTCTTTACCACAAATGTAAAATTTGAATAGCGAAAGTACAATGGTTGTTATTTAACACGGATTCCTTAATTGTATTCATGTGGGGAAAATGCATAATTATTTTTAGTTACATTATATAGTGTTCAAATTATAGACTTTACTTTGAATACATTTTCTACTTGTAAAAATATTTTAGCTCTCATAGTTTTCTCAAAATGGCATGTAAAAGGCAACATTTGCAAGTTACGGGAACATACAAATAACAAACACCATCTGTCTAACTAGAATAAAATAATTTATGCTGAAATTAAATAGTAAGGGCCATACGATAAAATCTATAAAATCCCACAATGGAATTCTGTTGTATAAAAAAATTATAATGACAAATGTATTCATTTATGGCACAAAGGGAGTTAATTTTTTTATTTATATAATTTAGCATATAACCAATAATATCTTATTTCAATGTAAATTTTTTTCATTCACGTAAGTCAGAAGGTGTTTGTTATTTGTAGGTCTGTAACTTGCAAATCTTGACTTTGACATGCCGCTGTGTGAAGACTATAAGAGCTATAAATGTTTCACAAGTAGAAAATGTAGTCGCATGTATTGTGTACAACACTAACCCTATGTCGTAAAAGTGTAGCATTATGCAGTTTTACCACGTGCACATCCTTAATTAACAGAAGATTACTCAATGTTTACACCTCAGGCTGAAAAACGTACGCAATGAAAAATAAAAATATTTGAATTTATTTCTTACGTATTTAATTAAATAAATAATCAAAGTTAATGCTTTATCGCGTGGATACTTGACTGCTTGCTGGGTTTCAACTCACGTTTGCTTGCTCGTATAGCTGTTGACCTATTTGACTGAGACAATAAGAATCCTGATATTGTAATATTTGATGCCTGTTGTTAGTCTAAAAAGAGCTAAGTTGTGTCAGACGTATATCACACAATCACACAATCATACCTATTACAAGAAACTGCAGTGTTTTCAAGGGTTTGTTTGGAAACATTTTTCGCGATATACCATTACCTCTACAAATAATTAATCCATACTAACTTATGCCATTAACACATAGTTAGTTTTATTATTATGTTGATAAGCTCAATTATAAAATGTAAATTATATCGTGAACACGGCAATTCTGAGAAGTCTGTCATCAATTTCCATCCTCCATTGTTGAACCGCCATTACTGTTCGTAATTTTTCGCATCAAATTCTCACGTGCCAACGCAGATTGCATATTAATTTAATTCGGACAATGTTTCACAAAATTTATTTAAAAAATCCAGCCCCGTAAGTGTTGTCCAGGAGAAAGTTTGATGTACCAAAAGCCGACTTAAACGCAAGGCTACAATTTTTTACGTTGCCGGTTCAAACAGTACGGTAAGTAAATGTAACAACGACTTCAGTAATCAACACCTACACATAATTTTGTATGTAAAAAAAACACGAAACTTACCAGAAAGCAAGCCAACAACCAAAATAATTGCTTTTAAATTAAAATTGTGTTCAATCGCGTGTTGTTACGTTGGTATTAGGGAGAGGACAATGTTGTTGCCTGCCATTGGTTGGCCTACTTTGGACGAGAGTGAGTGAGTCAGAGATTTTGGTCAGAACTTTACATTGAGGACTTCAGCGCTTGTGAGGGGTAACATGAAGTGAGTATGGAACCACGCCGGAATAATGGGACGGAAGAAACGGGAGATCCCCGAGAAAACCCACCAACCAACGGTATTGTCCGGCGCGATTCCCACGTGAGATAATCCGGGGACCGACCCCGCCGGGAATCGAACCCGGGTCGCCTCGATGGGAGTTGAGTGGTCTGACCAGTCGGCCGCTTACTTCGGGCGTAAGGGTGTGTAACCTGGAAGCTAGGACTCTCTTATTTTATGCTCTTTGAGTCGAGGGGTGCCCAGGAACACAGGACCCGGGAGGGCAGACTTACTGCCATGTCTCTAGGGGACAACAGCTGGGGTTAAGTACTGCAGGGAGTGCTGTAAACAGTCGAGTAACGAGCTGCCGCATTGTGTCACCGGCGTCCTCATTACACCGCCGTGGCCTGCCAGTTATCGTCGGCCATTTTCAAGGAAATGACCTAGGCTGGCATCCTATTTTCACGCACTAAGCTTACCAAGGAGGTTCTCAGTAGAGAGCGTACACTGTACAAATATACGTACATTTATCTGGCGTGTGTTTAGTTTTAATCACTGGTAGCTGTACCTGCATGAGTTGCAACGTCCGTTAAATAATTTTGGATGCCCCGTTCAGCCCACTCAAAATATAAGTATATTAAGTATATAAGTATATTAATTAACGATTGTTTGTTTGTCTTCTATTCGTTCTTATATAATTCATCTTATTGCGATGAAACTGTGATGAGTTGTTGTACGTGCGCCAGCAAAGGCTTTTGTCAAAACAAAAATAAATTAGAATGGGAGATGGGCAAAACGGGTCGGGTGGCAGAACGGAGTACCTATAAAATTAAGTATAAAAAGCTTTGGTAAGTTGTGCGTGAGCCCATACAGGTTTCTGCCAAAATAAAAATTACTAAAATAGGTAAAAAAAGGGGGCACAAAATGTGGTGCCAAACAATCTTGTAAAAAACTTTGGTGAGTTCTCGAAGATTTCTACACACACACACACACACACATACAAACACACACACACACACACATATATATATACATATATATATATATATATATATACATATATACATGCTAAGGGATATTAAAAATAAAATACTTTGTACTTTAAAAAAAAAATGGAAAATTATGGCAATTGTCTTATTTTATGGCAATGTTTTAAAAAATTCAAAGGGGCTTTGATATGAAAATTCAAATCTTTTAACATATGGTCCATAAATGTAATTTTGTGTAATTTTTTTCGTTCGAATAAGTCAGTTGGTTTTCTTTATTCGTATGTTCCCGTAACTTGTACATTTTGACTTTGACACGCCGCAATGGGAGGAATATGAAATATAAAAATTTACACAAGTAGAAAATGTAGTCACAAGTGATGTCTATAAACGAAAATTAGCCTATGACGTGCAAATATAAAAATTATGCATTTTGGCCACGTGAAGACACTTAAGGCTATTCTCGGTAGTTTGTTTCACTTTGATGCATAGAACTGAAATTCTCTGAAATATTACAGCATGTGTGCATTCATACAGTGTACAATTATTTGTAGGCTTTATTAAAAAATGTTGCGTAGTTCAGCACAATAAAATATTTTATTGAATTTGGCTAGTTTTCAAAACTATATTTGTGATAATCTGGGTGTAAAAATAGAAAAAGAAAAAGTAATTGAGGTTAAGTACTACGAAAAAAAAGATTTTTTTTACTAAATATGTGTCATTTTTAAAACAATGTAGAGATACATCAATATTAATGTTCGGTTGTTTTTTTAATATATTATCGAAATATCTGTTTAACACCTGGCTTTGCCTCACGAAGCTTCCTGTATATTCTGCCTACGTTTGTTTGTAAAGTAATAAAACTGCCAGATAAACGTAAGGAACATTTTTAAAATCTGCACTTCGCAGTCTGGTGACATTTTTGACAATGCGTACTTGTAACGGCCGGAAAAATGGGTGGGCTCAATGATCTGTCAGTGTGCACAGTACTATGTTTCTCAAGCCTAGGGTGACTTATTTCCCCACCTTACAACATGACAGTCTTGTTTCTTTGCAAGTGTATTTCTGGCACACATGTTTGCATGACACGTCAAAGTAACGAGAATTGTAAATGTTAGTTAAGAGCTCATGAACTTAAAGCTGAATTTCAAGAACGTTACAAAATATTTCTGTCTGTATTCATTTATTCGTATTGTATTCACTTAGATTAATAAATCCAATAGTTTTAAAAAACAAACGTTGAAATTTAATCTGTAAATTACACACCAAATTTCACAGCAATTTGATGCATTTTACTATTTGAAAATATTTCATGACACAGGGAATCGTTGTACATTTTTATAAGATAGTCTGTCGAAGTCACAGAATGTTAAAATAATTGTATAGTAATTCCGTGTTAAATTTTAAATAATAAAATTCTAAGCATTTTTTAAGGTTTCATATTGTTATCACTATAAATCATATCTACAAACGAAGTTACACTTTCAGTTGCACGTTGGAAATTTAACCACGAATGTTTGTCGGAAACTTACATGCCGAAGTTGGAACCTTGGACACTCATAAATAAACTGAACTAAAACTTTCTCCGAAGCATATTTCCCTACTTTCTGTAAGGAGAGCTTTCAGCCATGAAACGTGACACTTCTAGTTTAGTACACACGGGAATAGGATGAATACCGAACAGTTTGTAAGCTACTTGCTACAGGCATCTCTACTTACGTCATATGGGGTACGTCGGACAAGATAACCACTGACAGTAAATTCGTCCGTTCCTCACTCCTAACAGAGGTGTGGAGAAAAAGTGGAAGTGGAATATAAAAGTGGCTGAAGGGTGGGGGTGAGGGGGTGGCAGCGAGATAAACGAGGTCACTAAATTGCGTCGACGTCGGACACGTCATAATAGGCTTGGAAGGTATTCAAAAGGTCCATAAATCCTCTGACGGCGGCCGCCGGGACGACTCTTCATGTCTCTGCACAAAGCCGGCCCGTGTTCGGATGTAAATCTCGATAAATCTCACCCCCTTCTACTATTTTTACCCCTCATCCAACATCCTCAGGACATCCTAAGATGCTGGGGGGACCAGGAGAACCATACATCAGAACCCACCCTCGGGTCAAGCTTCTCCCACCCCTATCCTCGTCTTGGGGATGGTTTCTTTTGAGTTATCTGGAACAAACGACTCTCGGCCTTCGCTGTGAGCTGTCCTGAAGATGCGTCTTCGCGACTATTCTGCATTTTGTGGTGTTCAGCGGCCGTTACGAGGCGAGCGGAATCTTCGCGCGTCCAAGATCATCGGATAAAAGGGGAAAACTGTAAACAACTGACATGTGAATTACGTTTTTGGTCTCTACATATTTGAGATTTTCAAGCGGTGAAAAATTGATTTCCGAAAATTATGGGTGCTATTTTATTGCTTCATCATTTGATACGAAAGGCAACTTTAAAAATGTACTAGGTCACATTAAGAACAATTTTCCATGATTGTGTTTTGATTGAAAATTTAAATTCGTACAAATTTATAAAAATATATTTTAACGTAGTAGCTTGCAGCCGTTTCAAAGAATCAAGACTTTAAGTTTAGTTGCGGAAAGTATTCAAATTATAGCTACTTTATAATAAATTTTAAAACTAAAATAGAAGAGAAACAAATATCATTCTTTCACATAAACTTCCTCACGCAATTCTAATTTCTTCAAATATTTTCTTGAACAACTGTGAAATGTGTTAGTTATGTTCCGTTTTTTTTATACTTGTATATAAATATTCAAATTTGAAATACGTGCCATTCTATCAACTGGTTTCCACATGTAATTTACAATACCGTTACCCTTTTTTTACTTTATTTTTTCGTTAAAAAATTAATCATTATGTAATTTGCTGATACAAAATAATTGTTTGCTCTTGAATAGCCACTACTGTTGCTTAGTTTCGAGTCCAGTGATATTCAAGGAATTTTGACCCTGCTAAGAATAAAATTTCTGGAGGTGTCATATTTGTCAAATTTTACAGAAAGGTAACTATGACACTCTCAAAATTTTTAAATCTGCGATGAAAAACATTCAACAAAACCTTTCAGTTTTTTTCAGATGAAAAAATATGAGGTGCACTTAAAGTACTTAAAATCACACAGTTTTTTGTTAGCAAAAAATTTTAATGCTGAACAAAATACATTATGCAGCACAACTGAATATTTTCGACCAAACAAAATGAGTAGTTTAGTCGAAAGAATACGTAAAACTGAAAAAACGTTGGTAAAAAAAAACTTTATGTTTGAGCGCATCCTGTCTTGAATTCACAACTCGAACTTAATTTTTGCGACTTCTGTTTCAATTGTAATGCTTAAAATGTTTGTTATTATACATCATAATAATTGTTATATTACTCCAAATAACACCAATGCAGCAATATCCAAGAATCGAAGGACAAATATGTTAAAATTATAAACGTAGAGCCAATTTGTGCGTTACTCAAGCACTTGACATGACATACATTAAAAAATATGACAAAGCTTGTGTCATTTGGAAGGCTCTATATTCGATTCTCTGATTCGGCAATCCTCATTTCAGTTTTCCATGGTTTGCCGAAATTGCTCCAGGATGTAATGATTCCTTAAGGACACTGCCTACCACGCGCTTAAAATACGTTGTAAAATACAAGGAAATATGTTTTTTCGTACGATACAATTCCACATGTGAACACTGTACCAACGTACGAAAAAAAACCGCACATCGGACAAGGACGGAATGTCGTTTTTAAGCCCAGTAACAAGACTAAAAACGGCCATTTTAGGATGTCGCACTTCATAATGTAGGTTCTATCAGGATGTATTTCAACTCAGAAACGTGTACTGAACTTCGCTACCAACTTTGCACCAATGCAATTTTGAGATCGCCGTTTAAAATAAAGTCCCGTATGGTTCGGCAGGAATCTTGTACGCTAATTCTGCGCTTAGCTCGTTGGGGCGACGCGGCATTTGATATGCGCTTCGAGGTCACCCTAATAGCTCCATCGCTGCCGAGCCTCTAACACGCAGATAGTCGGCCTTCTTAACAAATGTCAACATTCATATTCTAGTGTAAAGTTGTGCGTAATCGTCCCTAATGACGTCACTGTCGACAAGACATAAATCCCACTTAGCTTTAAACTAAAATGTAAAAATAAGCCGTTTCAGGTAGCTCTGTCTGACCGCTATTGAGAAGTTACAGCCTTATGTAATAAATGTTCCAGGTTCGAGTCTTGGACGTGTCTGAATTAATATATTTTTTGATGATTCAAAACGAATTTCAATGTACTGCCAAATAAATTTTTTTTTTCAACCAGTTGTGACATTTAAGGGGAACCAAATAAGAACAAGAAAATATGATTTCAGTAACAAAATTTTTCATTACCCTTATGAAACCAATTATTTGTTTGCAACAAACAAATTTCGTTTTACTCGACAAAATCTTTATTTTAATGCAGCAGATACACGGAAAGATACTGAATTTTTTAGAAATGGTAATACTCCGCGTAAATGAAAAGTAACTACTTAAAGTCATTTTTAAAAGTGGTGCCACAGTACATTATTCCCCCAAACATAACGGCGGCCTAAATTTTAAATGTATGAATTAAAATATTTAAAATTGTTAGGCCTATATCTGATGTTACGTGAATTACACAGAATTTAGTTTTTAAAAATTTTAACTTTAAACTATAAAAATTAGTTCTTATGTTATTTGCTCATAAAATTGATAATAAAGCGACGAATAAAAAAACTGAAAGACTGAGATTTTAATTTCGGAAGTAACTGACATATCTTGGAAACCATGCGTATTTCTGAAAACATGCCCTGATTATTTTAGAAAGTGCATTCAACTATCTATAATTTGGAACAAATATAGTTACTCTCTAATGATAACAAAAATTTTAACAAAATTTATAATTATAGGAACTAAAATTTATATTTAATTGTATTTGAAATTGCAATATTCAACATGAAAATGTTGATAAGTGGATTAAGGGAATCATGTACTGTTTGAGTTGATAGTTAAAATGCATGATCATTTCATATTACTATGTAAAATGATAATAAAATATTAACAAACGTGTACTTTGTATGTTGCAGATTTACTGACGACATAACATGTTTTGATAGATGACATGAGTCAGTGGATAAGGATTACCTTTGAAACATTCCATGAATCGTAAATCACTGGTGTAAATGTTGTATTTACCAATCTTAAATTACATAAAATTTACTTATTACTTCGCTTAATAAAGTTCCAAAAACAGTTAAAATACACTATGCTGGGCTGGCGACAAATTTATCAAATTTCCATAAGATAAATACACTTCCAGAAGATGTTTGACACTGCAATAAACTAAATGATAGTGCAGGTATCGAACATTATTTGAAGACGTGTAATGTGTGACAGCATAAGAACTTCTACATTCGATACAGTAAGGCAAGGGTTGGAAGAACATCAGCGCCTTGGAAAAAAGTTGTATGTTCAATCGACAGTGTGTGTAATACAAGATCCTCAAAAATTTGTGCTTCATGTATAAAGATAAAATGAATATTAAACAGAAACTGAACAGTGTTTAAGCCACGGACTTCACAGAAAACATAAAGATTTGGGCAAAAAAGACAAATGAGTAGACCAGTTCCAAAACTCTCCTTGTCCGCAGCCAAGGAAAAATGAGTTCTGAACAGGTTTGTGTTGCTTTTAAATGTGCGCTAAAGTTGACGTGGTGATAGTTTCTAAAACTCGCCTTATTAAATAATGGACACACTTTGAAAACAAATGTGCTTGCAAATAAGTTTTTCGCGATTTGATCAGTTTTAGTGAAAGTGGACAAGTGGAGTTTTGTATCTGGACCACTCAAATAACACTAGTCTGACTGGTATTTTGCCAAAATGAGACTTAATAGCTCAAGAACAAAAGCATCATACACTGTGTGCCGTGCTGACCTGTACCATAAATATCGTATAGGATTAGGTACAGAGGATGAAGTAAATAAAGACGAAATCATTAGTAAAACTGTGCAAATGCAAGAGTCAACGGCATTTACAAGTTTTGCCAAGTTCATCACAGATAAACTCACTACTAGCACATATACAGAGTTCATAATTCAGGTAGGTACTATAACGAGAATTAACCGGGCTACACGTTCGTGGTTGATAATGTAAATTTCAAATAATTTCCACATGTCCACAAATCGACTTAGAGCACGCATTCTCGATCAATTTCCTGACTTGTGTGTCCAGAAATGAAGTAAAGTGAATGGGTATTTCCGAGATGGGGCAAGCATTCTACAAGAATTTTTTACTGGAGGAAGTCTGTGTGTTCACTGAAAGAATATTTAAACGTATGTACAAAGTGATCTAATATGATATCACTGTAAAAAAACCTTCCTAAAATTAATGGAAGTAATTCACCCGTACACAATTTGGGGAACTTTCATTACTTTATCTTGTAAAGATAGCGAATGCTGAGCATTATTACTGTACAAGTATGTTAAAATTTCTACACGCTTGATTGTTTCCTAAAAAAAAATGTACAGGATTGCTAACGTTGACGTATGGGAAACAACGTTATCATGCATACTTACTCAACACTCTTTTACATCGATTTGGTAAGTTTACAAACTATGTTACTGAGACATGTTTATGTCTCACGGTAAAATGTGTGAGTTGGTAGCCATAGGTGGCGCTGTGTAGCCACTACATATTATCTGTGATATTAAGTGTATTTTAGTGTGTTTGGGTAATGGTATACTTTTAGCTTTAATCTTAATATACGCAGTAATATTTATTATTATTGGTAATATTAAATTATTCATTTGTATTTTTTTTAAAACGGCTGTTTGCCCGTTTCCCAAAATGACCACTAGGTGTGAGTGCTAAGTCTGACGCCACTGGGAGTGGCAAAGAGGAGTCGACAAGCAGACGTCAGGCAAGATGGACTTGTATGGAAATGAACTGGACTGAACTTGTGTAAAGCCTTGAAAATATGATAGTGACGGCAATTAATTGTTTTACAAGACGTTGCAGTATATTTTCAAAAGATATGTTGGCAGGCAGTGCCGTTTATGAAGGCGCGTTGTACAGATTGTTATAGTCGGCGTGCACAAGGGTACTTGGTGTGCTGCTGTGTGCAAAATTACGCAACATATTGCGGTGTCTGAAGACGATATCTCTTAGGTTGCTGGAAGTTCAGGGCAATAAGTGGTATCATGGAAATATCCACTTTAATATTTTGCAAACCTGCCTAGATCGCTGTGTGACGTCGAGGGACGGCCAGCTCCAACACCGGCGAGTCATATGGGGAAGCAGCTGTTTACCTACGTCATACAGAAGTTCCGTGGAGAATCAGCTGTTTGTCTTACACGGAGTTATGGGCCCCAACGATTGCGACGAGTGCATGCGAAGATCACAAGGTAGGCGACGACCTATTTATTTATTGCTGACAATCGCGGCAGGAAACATAAAAATAAGATACGTCAGACTTACTTCAGCCATGAACTTTAAACGTAATATTTATTACAGACTTTTTTTGACATGTCAAAATTAAATAGAGCTAACGTATTTCACAGACGTAATCGTAAATTGTGTTCTATTTAAAAAATTTGGTGTAGTTTTTCTGTAGACACTTGTTACGCATAAAATATATGTACATATTTTCAGAATTACAATTTTGTCGCGAAATTAATTCAACTTGTTTTGGTTTGGGATCACGTCTGTAAAAACCTCCTTTAGGTGACGTGCTCAAAAACTTTTTATTTGTGTTAGGGCCTTTTATAGATCTAAGGTGTTTTGTAAAGCGTCGCGCCTTCATGGCTACAGGGCCTTAAGGGCACGTCCCATTACAGCGTATGTGCATTAAACAGTTTATCTGTACGTTGAGGGGCCTTCCTAGGGCTGTGTTTGTGTGTGTGAGGCAGGAGCGGTAAGGTTGCCACTAACTGACGTATGTAATGTATTATCACCTCTCTGTACAAGCTACTCAGCTGGCGGGCAGCGCTTTACTATTTTTCTTTTTCCTATGGGACTTTAAGCGGTGATCAAATTATTTTATTTGTGGGCATTGTAGTTCAAAGTCTGACGCTTGTTTTTATGGTCGTGTTTTTAGAATCCGGTTGTTAATTTGCCAGATACGGCAGTCTGAAAAAGCCATTTTTTGTCGTTTTTAAGAAGCCAGAAAATAATGTTTTTAGTAAACGTGCGGAATATTTAAAACTACTGCGATATAGTTTGAAGTGTGTTTTCTTTTCGTAGATAAACAAATATAATGTACGTTAAATAGTTTTGTCAAAAAAGAGAATAGTCGTAACTCGCTACAACGCATTTGAAGGGCGGGCTGAGAGGTCCCTTAATATAAAATTCTGCGGAAATATTTTCTTAAATACCATAGTATTAAATAATCGTTAAATTCTGAACCGTTTTTGTAGGTATACGCAATTGCGTATACTAACCTTCTGAAGGAATCGTTCAAACATCACAATAAATTCTTCATTTAATATCCATTCTTCATTAGATCGATTAAATATCGTAGCAATCAGGGGAGAAATAAGCATTTGTATTGGATTTTTGTGAAGGTCGTAACGTGTGTGCGTGTGCTGATGGGAGTTTTCACAGAACCCATTAGGGGCATTCCTCGTCGGTAGGCAGAATCCCAGCAAGGGATGAATCACCCCGGGCCTCAAACTCACCCGCAGGTTCGGAGGCTCGGATATCGCATCACGACCAGGGGGAATCAAAGGGAGATTTGCTGCGGTATCACCGGTATCTGTGGAGCCTTGCCTCGGGGCACGGTGTCTAATGCGGAGCGCTAAATAACAATTGGGCGTGGTTCGAGCCAGGAGATTGTCGAGCAAGGGACAGGGGGGACTGGAGCTGTGACGTCAAGGGCATTACGGCCGGGGTCGCAGGCCGTGCGTCGACCAATAAAAACCGGGCAATAATTCGGCAGCAACTCGTAGTTAGCGTCCCTGGACCACACAGTCGGCGTCAGTTTACCCAACGTGCGGGAAGGATTTGATCGATCGCTGCCAAATCCACGCACCGAGCCGCATACAATAAAAAAGCCACACCAATTTTTTTCTTTTAAAAAACGAAATTAACACATTTTGAATTTAAAAAAATTAATCCCGCACATTTTGAGTGAAATGAAATTTTCACATACGAATAAAACAAATTCTTTTACCTCTAAAGTTCTATGTTTTGTGACTTATCAACCGTACACGCTCTTACAAAATCTGCAGTCGACTAGAATCATCCTCGCATATTAATATACTAAAAAATATTTCAACGTTCCTGAATACTTGTCTTGATAATAATTTATTTACTAACGAATGTGTTATTTCGGTAAAAATTAGGCAGCTGTAATACATGGGGAAAATAACTGAATACTTTACAAACGAACTATTAATGAAGTAAAATTTGTTAAAAGATATGTTTTCGTCAATACATATTTTCATAACCTGTAAGTCACTGAAAGGAGTTGGACTCATACATATGATGACGTCCAAACAGAAGCCTTTCTCGACTTTAAAAAAAAAAAAAAACATAAGAATGAGGATGCATACAAAAGTTGCAATGCTTAATATTTCCATTATATCTTATGAAATTAAATTTGTATTTGTAACTGTTCGATAAATTTTAGAAAGCAAAAGTGACCTATTAATAAGTAAACATAAATTTTTTCCACTCCTCACAAAAAAGCACATGAAGAAAAGACAATAATATTTCTGTTTTATTTTTACGTAAATCATAAACTCATTATTGGTCATCTGGTTTACACACTCATAAGTCTGACATGGAATCGGACCCAGAGATGGCTACATTGTAAATTATTTTTATATTATTTAACTTAGTTTTTAAAGGAACAGTTTTATTAAGAACAAATATTGAAACATTAGTTACAATTACTTTTAATCATATACACGCTTATTGATGGTTTAGGGATAAAGCGAGCGCATTTGAAACCCTAGCTGCTTTTTCCTTTCAGGTAAATTTTATTTTTTCTTGTCAAATTTTAAAATAAAAAAGCAACCCATGTAATAAAGTTTACCACCATACCCAAATGGCCAAAATAAATATTTTAAAATTGTTTTTGTAGACAAGATGTTCTTCAAAACAGATCATTTTATCGTGATTAAAAAAAAAATTGTATCCAATGGAAACCATTGTTTTTTTTATTTAAAACAATTATCTGTGAAGTCAGTAAATTTTTTTCTTTAGATTTATTCCAAAATACAATTGCAGAAGTATAGAAAAACGAAAACTGTCACAGGGAGTCGAATTAGATTGAGTTTTAAAATTGAATCTGTACTGTAGATGAAGAAGTTCCCGCAAACTTTACCAACTAACCTAGGAGGTCCCGGAAGGTTAAACCAATAGGGTAAACCGATTACGACAACTCTCAGGCCAGTCAAACAAATAAAGGAGAATACAGTACTAATGCGGATACCAGTTGTTGATCGGTGATCCTTACAAAAGGTCAGAGAAAAGGTCCGAGCCTCCTCTCCCAAAACTTCACATAAATTTAATAAAAACTTGGTGTTTAATGACCACTAAAATTAAATTTAACACCCTTTGAATTTTAACTTTATGAAACGAGTTAGTTCTAGGAAAGAACATTTAAATAAGAATTCGGAAAATATTTTCTTTTAATACTCTGAAACAAAAATATAAAACCTTAGCACAATGAGGATTTTGTGTATGTAGACATGACATACAAATCAAAGCTCACATGGCTTAACAATATCATAATAATATTATTAAACTATGGAATCCCCGATAGTTACAATGATAAACTTACACTTTAAATTTTGTTTTTTAAAACAAGTTTTTCATGGTTGTAATCCAATCAGAACCAATTTTTTTTTTTTTTTTTTTTTTTTTTACTTTGGAGTAGTGTTACGTGCACATCAAGTAGCTGGGGTGAAAAGGCAATACAAATAGACTGGACTTTCCTGGCTATCCGTCATGGGGATATTCTTGCCACCGCCGAAATATGTTTACTTCTCCATCTCGCCCAGGACTACTGATGACGGTACAGCAAGGACGAGCTGAAATTTATTGACTTCTACATCGGAAGATGTAGCCAAGCCAAATCCCTCAAGATTTACTGGATAGTATTATTTCTACGTAGCAAACAGGCGAAACCGCTTGGCAGGAACCGCTATATTAATAATAATCGAAAGAAATAGTTTAAAAGACGAACAACATAAAAACATTAAAACGGCAGGGAACAAAAATAGTAAATTGAAAGAATAAACTCACCCTATGCGGAAAACAAGTCGGATTACGACATGATTAACTGATTAAAACAAACTAAATATTTGGCTGATGCTCATGCCATGATGTGCAAGATTCAACAAGTCGTGCCTAGAGGTTATAGGCTGGCATAGAGTCGTAGCTACTGAATGATACCAACTTTTGTTACATGTAAGTTAGTATTGAGACAGTACAGAGCAGTACTATTAAACTAAAATTTTTAAACACACGCGTGATTTTAATAAACAAAACATATAACAATTTTAAGTTAAATTTACAAAAAAAAGTTTGATTCTTTTAAAGACAAACATGATCAGATCCTGTTTAATTAAATTTGTTCAAAACTATTACATAAAAATTGTTCCAATCGATATTGTACTGTATTAAATGCATATGGTTAACTGCCTGAAATTTTATAAAAAAAGTAAATTATTATTATCACAATTTTATAGATGTTTAACGAAATAAATAGTACTGGGGAAGAAGTAACTTTGTCAAAAAAAATATCTAGTTACCACTAAGAATAGACGAATTAGACAAAGAAAAACAAAACTAAATGAGCATGTGCCAAGAAACGGCACAAATCTATTATAAAAACACTTTATTTAATACATATACAAAAACATGATCCAGTAACATTCGCATGAAAAATTATTTGACAGTACATTGTTTCGATCTTTCGCTTACAAAATATATATTTTTTTTCAAGTGCATGAAAATTTCAGCCATTAATATTCTTCCAGGTGTTGTTGACAAATGAAGGGAAATAAATGTGAAATGGTAGCAATAGCTGAGTGGCGTTACTATCAAATGTAAAGATAGGGGCTAAGATCATGTTAGGTAGGTTTTTTACATTGCTACAACAAACTCAAAACTTTTTTTAACGAAACTTGATGAAAAAATATGCGAGACTAAGAATAGTCCCACGATGCACATTTAACAAAATGATGCACCGTTGGTTTCAAAAAAAAAAAAAAAAAAAAAGCTTGATTCTGGCTTATTTTCATTACAAAATTGATGATCTTTTGGTTGCCAAAATATGAAAACTATAAGAATTATTCTCACGGAAAAAATTAGGTACACATTATAATATAATTATTACAAACTATGTAGCATAGAAAGTATTTTCTTCCTCTTCTTCATCGTTTTGCTCATTAAACAGCGCTCTTGAACGTATTAGTTGGCCTGACTATTTCTTGCCATTTTTAATTTTCGGTTTATCTGTAAATTTGTGTTCCAAAAGCTGTATGATTAAGTTTTATGCCTTCTGTAAGGTTTATTTATTTTAGATCCACCTTAGTTTCTTCTAGCAGATTAATAATTGTAATCATTGAGGTTAATATGTTAATTTTTTTCATTTGTTTTAAAATATTTTCAAAATCACTGTAAAAGTACTCGGCGTGGGCGAAGTTAGCATAGCGTAGAAAAATGTTCCCCTTTCTCTCGCGAAATTTGTAAGTTGCGGAGCATGATGAAGTACAGTGGTAATGGAGGTTCGCTCGTGGTAGACTTCAGCGCTCCTAGCGGTTGAAACCTGCGTAAACCTCTGCTCGTTCACGGCATACACCCCCCCCCCTCACCAGCCTACAAACTCTCTCCACCAGGCATCGCCTCGGAGTTATCAATGAGCTCAGTTCCTTCGAAACACATCGGCTCCGAGCGCCCACTCCGCGGATCTGAATTGCAAAACACCGCACGCTGCTTCTCCGATCCGTTAAGTTTCCTTTGCCGCCGGGTTGCGACTGCGGGAATTTACACTCCGCCGTTCGCGCCGAGTGCCATGCTGTTATTTTTCCTTCCCCCTCTGAGAAACGACAGCAATTTTTATTTCCCCGCCCTCTTCCTATTTTATTTCCAAACAACTTTTGTTGCAGAGCGCAACCTGGTTACCGCACGATTTTTCTCCCATGCA
Organism: Medauroidea extradentata; assembly: GCA_003012365.1. Classification (NCBI taxonomy): domain Eukaryota; kingdom Metazoa; phylum Arthropoda; class Insecta; order Phasmatodea; family Phasmatidae; genus Medauroidea; species Medauroidea extradentata. Next base: position 1,683 of record PNEQ01086855.1, on the reverse strand, counting down.
CGATGGGGTCGTGAATGTTAAACGGCACAAGGAATGTGAAAAAGAATTGAAGAAGTATAGATGAGTTTTCTTTCGTCTGCAATGCAAACAAGTAATTTCTGCGGCATACTCATCGTGTAGTAACGTAACATATTTTTCTCAGTTACCCAGATGGAAACATTTTTTTCTCAGCAAAATGTTAACTTCCACCCAGAGAAACTGGGGACTTGACTGCATCGTTGCTAAAATAAGTAAATAAGAGAACAATCTGCAAGAAATATACACATGGAAAAAAATATTAACGGTTTTTCACAACTAGGCATCTCACATAAAGACAAAGGCTTTTATCATATGTTCGCACGATAAGGGCACCGTTTACGACGCGCTTAAAATGCGCTGCAGTATGTTCGTAAGTACGTTTATTTCTTAACTATTTCACACGTGCCTTTTGTTTCTATGTATGGGAAGAAAATACATTTCTAAAGATGACGGAAACGTTGTTTCAAAGAAACTCAAAATGACTAAAAACAGTATTTTAAACCTGACTGGATTTGTTTGTATGGACATGCTCCATTGCGAAATAAATGACTGTCACAAGAAAACTAAAAGTAAAAATAAGACAAGAAAACATAAATAAGCAGAGTATGCTTTAGTAATCAGGATACATACACAACATGAAATTCCAAAACTGGAATCTGGTCAGATAAAACAAGGACCAAACAGAAAATAAAAGAAATAACAAAAATATAAAAAACCTAAGTTGACATGCGACACAACGATGAGACGAAACAAAAACACAAACAGAATTACAGCAAAACAACACAACGATGAGACGAAATAAAACACAGTAGTTTTCCAAACAGTCAGTACGAACGACGTTTCGGGAACTGGAATCTGTTCCCGTCATCAGGTAGACACACAGGGTTCAAGAACACGAGTGCGACTGATGAGGAGACTGGAAAAACCATGGGTTTATATAGGGTAAAGCCCCTTTACGTGTTCAGCCAATGGGAGACGAGCTGTCTCCTGATTGGTCGCGCAGCTTGTATTGACTCTGATTGGTTGTGGTGGGTTGAGTGTTTGTTTTTATTTTGTGCTGTAAATTTGTTTTTATTTTAATCAATGGAATCCACATATTTTTTATTCAATGCTCTGTTGACTGAAAATATTACTATTGCTAATGATAAAGGCTGATTCTTTTATTTTTCTTTTAATTTTGTCAGTTTCCTGTGTAAGTGGTTTAGATTCTTCCCAAAGGATTTTGTGGCTATTTTCCCTTGCATGTTCGGCCAGTCTAGATTTTTGGGTTCCGCCTTTTTTGCAATTGTTTTTATGTTCTTTAATGCGGGTTGATAGAGCTCTGCCAGTTTCACCATTGTACATATGGCCACATTCGCAGGGTATCTGATATACACAGTTGTGTGTTTGTAGTTTTTCTGTGGCTGGTTTCACCCTGGTAACCATACTTTTAATGGTTGCTTTAGTTCGGAATGCTGTTCGAAGTCCGTATTTGTTTCCTAGACGTCTTATTTTTTCAGAAAGGCCTCGAACATACGGAATAACTAGGGTTCCTGATGGCTTTTCTGTTTCTGTGGGCTTAAGTGTTCTGTTTGTTTTCATGTGCTGTTTGATGGTGTTTGTTGGGTAACCATTGGCTGTGAGTTCTTTTATTATTTGGTTGTGTTCTTCAGCTACGGATTTCTT
>PNEQ01086854.1:0-79801 GCA_003012365.1 Medauroidea extradentata | reverse complement strand
TTCCATTATGACCTACGGTATTGAAATATGGGGTAGCAGTGGTCATTCTATAAAACTTTTTAGATTACAAAAGAAAGCTATTCGTATTTTATGTAATGCTAAACCAAATGCCTCATGTAAACCTCTATTCTCCAATGTAAATATCCTCCCTTTTTATTCAGAATATTTATTTCGACTTCTACTATTTACTAAAAGTAACATAAATAATTTAGTAGAAATGGTAAATAATTTATCAGCGTACAAAACAAGAAACCACAGTAAATTGAAACCCAAATGCCATATTACAGCACTATTTTCTAAAGGAGTACAGCACAGGGGCTTAACATATTATAATAAGCTACCAGCATACATCGTAGCAATAAAAAATGATGTCAAGTTTAAAAAAGAATTAAGGAAACTGATCATAAACAAAAACTTTTATTCATACAAAGATCTTGAGGATCTATGAAGAATTATATTGGGGTGACTCATCTTGTTATTGGCGGTATCTTAATCTTAATCTTATTGGAGCAGTTTTAATTTTATAGGAAAAATGTAATATTTATGTAAGATGGAATTTGATTTATGTATCTCAATTATGTGAGTGTGAAAAAATCCTTGTAATGATCTATGTGTAATGATTGTTTGATGTTCTTGTATTTGAATATGTGACTTATATTACAATCTTTGTTTGGATTGTTTATGTATTAATGATTTTGTAAAATGCTGTTATATATAAATTTAATATGTGACATGTATCATAATCCCTGAACTAATGCTCAAATGGGGATTCGACAATACGTAATTAAATTTAAAAAAAAAAAAATGAACTGTCACATATGTTTCTCACAAGAGAAAGTCAAGCTCAGACAAACTTATATTGTGTGTACTATATATGATCATCTTTATTACAAATATAACTTTCTTGAAATGGTTCTGGTACAGGTTCTATTTTACTTGTCATATACAGTGAACCCTCGATAACTCGGACTAAAAGGGGGGAGAAGCTGTCAGAGTTACGATTTGTCCGTGTTATCGAGGGGCGTCGGGGGAGGTAGGGTAATCAATCATTAATCACAAGAAACGTGAGGAAACCAGCACGCTATCATTTCTACAAGCAAAAGAGACTGCAATAAATACTGTTTTGTACGTAACTATCGTATCAAGTTACGGGAGGGCCGCCATGCAGTGGGAAAATTAATGTAACGTGGAGGACTATAAAAGAATGTCAAACAATGTGGGCAGTCAGATCTTTATTTATTTTTTTATGCTGCTACTTCTGGCTGATCCTTTTTTTTTTCCACAGCCAATATGCGTGCACGTGTGAGAGAGATAAGAAATGATCGTTGGAGATAAGCTAGGGAGGTTGCGAGCTGAAGTAGTCAAGGTCAACCGGTACAGTCTCATGCAATACAACGCCGCACATGACCACACGCATCTCACACCTCATGCAATACAAACGTCGCACGTGACCACACGCATCTCGCACAATATGTTTACATTGAAAAATACCTTACGTCCGTATGTCACAGCGTAGGGGCAGCAGCCAACTGCTAGCCTGACAGTTACTCTACCCTCCTACAAAGTTACAAAGGTATGAAAATAATTTTCCTCGTATACATGAATAAAAACGGTACTGTAATTAACAATCCGTCTGGGTCACTGTACAATATGTGAACTCATTTTAACACTACTAATTTTAAAATTTAATTTAATGTATATAAATTGCATCATAGAACACATAATTTACAGCTTTGTTCTTACACGAATTGTCATATTATAAGCAATAAAATTTTAATAATGTTCTACAGATTTACCGCATTTACTCGCGTAATCGCCGCATATTTTTGACCAAATTTTAGGCCCAAAAAAATGGGGTTAGGCCATTATAAGGGGTTTTCCAAAAAATTACCTTCTAAATTTTTTTGGTGTAGAATATAACAAATGTACATTATTTTCTATGTTTACTCGTTCATAACGTGACCATTTCTTCTAAAATATAGAAAAAGATTTTGTCGGTGTAAAGTAAACATGGAAAAATTAAGACTACAAAATCGTGTTAATCCATTCATGTGCGTCACTCAACGAAAATTGTTGAAAATTATCCCGCATAGGACGTTTACATTTTACTGTCCATTATATGTACGCTATTATTACCCGTGAAGTAGTTTATAAACAAATCTGATTCACGCTTAATACGTTACAACTCTCCAGACGCCCTTACGTTATCAACAGAGCATCATCAACCAGCGAGCGTGACTCATCGTGTCCGGCTTGGGCATGGATGTTGTGTTGTTCTTTCACCACCCACATCGGCTTTTGAAAACATCGTTGTTAAAGGTGCGTAAAACCTTCTCACCAATTTTTCTACATCGCAATGCAAAGCAATGATTTTTAATTTTTCTTTTTAATGCCAGGGACAATTTGTTTTGCAACCCTGAATTCATTGCACATACCAGAACAAAATAATTTTCTGTTTATGTGTCATTGTAACACGTAGTTACCGTCATTTCACAAGCACCACGCTGAAATGTTTGTTTACGACACACATGCGTGCCTGGCTCGCAGGACAAAGAGGGAGGAAAGATAAAGAAGTGAGAGGTCGGCCTGCTGCGTTGCATCTTTACTCACGCGTCGCGCGCCTCGCTAGCAACATTTTATCACACGGAACTTGCCAGATATTTACTGTGGGATTATTAAATGCTAAGTAGCAATGGACGACTACGTTATAAAGTTTAATACTGTTCTAAAATATAGTGTGTTGAATTTAAATCCAGCAGAAACAATTTTTTATGTTTTTTAACCAAGAAATAATTAATTAAAAATTATTAATTTTTTTTTAAAAATTCTGTCCGAGTTATCCGAAGTCCGGGACATCGAGGTCCGAGTTATCGAGGGTTTACTGTATTAATGTTTGGGGAGGTACATGTCAATATTACCGAATCCGTATTGCTAACTTATTTTGTGACTCTTGGGGGTTGGTGAGCCAGTTTATTTGATTACTGCGAACAATAAAGTTTAGTTATCAAGTAGAATTTCAGTGCACCTGGAACTTAATTTACATATAATGTGAAATGATCCTTGCAAAATTTCAATTGAACGGATTTTATACATTTCTATGATCATGTTTTTTCCTCACATAAATTATTTTACTGTAAAGAAATCTCACAATCTTTTGAAATCGTAAGATTGGGTGACTTTGGACAATGGGATAACTTTGAGACATCACAAATAATTATTTTTCACATATGTGGTAGCACTGAATAAATAAATTTACTTACGATAAATTCTGAATATTGAATATCTCGATAACTTTTAATTAGTGTTTACTCACAGTTGACAATTTTGGAAAATAACAGTTGTATAAAAGTGTCCGAAATTCACCCCATGTATCCAAAGTCACTCCTGCTTAAGGCACCTTATACTGTAATGTTTTATATCTTATATCTTTTTCATGTAATGGAGATTGAGTGCTCTAACCATTGACTAAGTGCATGGTTGATTTGTAATTCGGCATTCCAAAATGTAAATGTACTTACCAATTACCACCAAACATATTATTAATAAAATGCAATATATTGGCTAATGTTCTATGAAATCTTTTATTGATTTATTCTCCAGGGGTTTAAATGATATAGTTTCACAACTATTCAATTTTTAACCAATTACATAATTCTAGCATTAATAAACAAAATGGGTGATTTGATATGTCAAAGGTACCCTGAACATCCATGTTAAAAATAATTATTTTTATAGCTAGTAAATTTAGGCATCCTTTCAAATGTAATAAATACCCTTCAAAATATCATGGAAAGGTTTACCGGGGAAAGAGCAAAATGTGTATACTCTTTTTAATGAAATAAGTGTACATTCTAATCTAATCAGTTTATTCTGAATGCCAGCTGATCTGATGACAATATTCACTGTTATTACCATGAAGTTTCTGATTTATGCAGTGCTTAGCTATAATTTATTATTTTATTTTTTATTGTGAATTTTTGTCCACTCTAAAATATATACATCACGGTTGTATAATTTTTATTATTTACTATTAGTGTTTACACAACACACAACAAAAAATTGGACAGAATGTAAATACGTACGGTTATAGTCTTACATAAGTTTTATGTGTGTAAATTGAGCAGCATCTTTAAAGTCACAATATATTGTAGATCTTCGTTTATTTGATGGTGGTCCAAGAACATTTTCAATGTCATACTGGTAAAAAGAATGGCAGTAATGTTGATCTTTACTATCGTCAGTATCTCCTTTATCTCATTCTGTAGTGTTGCTACTAGGCATTGAAATTGGCGTATTACGTTCTTATACTTTATATCCATCTTAACATCATTTTTTCAGGCATTAATTTTAACCAGAATAACTAGATACATCCAACGAAGAAGTAAAGCGTATAACTATATAATAATCAGGCTAGTAACTAATGGCTTTAGACTTCTAATCCCACAGTTAATTTAGTGTTTAACCAGGCTTTCTAAAATAATTATGTGACTGTTCACTTTCAAGCTGGTGTCTCATGCACATTATGAATAGTTACATATTAATTTACTCCAGCATTTCTGCAACAATCTTACGGGAGCATCATCATATATAGCACTGAAAATTTCAAGTTGGAGTGTGTGCCAGACATGTATCAATGCAACCATGGTACAAATGACACTCTTTCTGATTGGAAGCTGAAGGTTTGAAAGTATATAACACTTCATTTACTGTTGTAAAATATTTATGTTTTATGCATAAATTTGTGTATATAAATGGCCTTGTAATGTGTTGCATGTTATATTAAACTACAGTACTATATTAAATATTTTGTTGTGTGACATTATTGAAGGAAATTATGATTAGTATGGTCTTACATAAGTGGACCAGCAATTTAACAAAATTTCAGACTCCCACTTTGAATGAAAATGGACTCAGAAAATAACTAGGGCAATGAACTCGGAGAAAATTACTGCTTATTTCTGGGCTTCCGCTTAAACAGTCATTAGCCGAAACTGAAAAAAACAGCACCTTCTACCTTTTGTGTCATTGTAGGCACTAGAAGTTTGAAAAAAAGCACGCAGTCATTGAGACATGGCAGAAGTTAACAAGAAAAGTAGCTTTCTACTTTACACTTTCCGGCCGTGTATGCACTTGTAAGAAATCTTGTTGTGGATAGTCTGTACTTTAGGTTGTCCAGCGACCGGGTAAAGCTAGAAATGTACGGGATTTTACTTACGGCAGGAAATGTGCGGGAATTGTACATAATTCACAGAAAATCCAGGAATTATCTGTGGATGTTTTATCTACTGGAACAGCAGTGCGTTGTCTCGTGTTCTCAAGTCATAGTTTTTACGAGGTGGTGGAACCACTTCGGTTACTTTCACCTCATCAGTAGACTACGTCCGGACCAAACAAAAGTCTGCACTTGCGCCAACTCTAGTGCAACACAGACACATGGAGTTGCACCACCACATATTTGGCGCTTTCGAAAGTTCATGAGGATGGAGTAGGTCAGCCAGAATTCCAGTTTAAGTTGTTCGAAACGTAACCTGAGCGAAATTTACCCATTTTGCATATCCCCCTGACAGTCTCTCGAGCAGGGTAAATTGTAGTTAGCAGATGAATGTCTCCATTTGGCACGAAAAATAATGTAAACAGTAGTCAACCAAAACCACAACATGCATTTTCGAAAACTCACCCACTGGGGTATGGTAGGTTATTTCAGTCATGTGACAAGCTTTTGTCGATCACTTAAAGAACTCTAAGATCGCCTGCAATGCTTTAAGGGTAAGTGAGAAGTTCATTAAGATGCCATTAGTTGGAGTTAGAGCACAAGTTAGTCTCATCTATATAAAATTAGAATTAGAAATTTTGGTTGACTGACCTTACCCTCTTGAATTTTCATAAGCAACTCTGGATAAAATGCCACATTCGACACTCAACCTTGCGATGCCAGTAACAAATCGGCTATACTTGACTGGTTTAGGGCACCTACGATTAGCTGATAATTCACAGATGGGCTGGAACCTGCAAAAGTTCCCAAGAGATTGTAGTATTGTCGCACTCAGGGGCACTTATGTGAAAACAGAAAAATTCAATTAGAACGAAAACTGATTTTTTTTGTGCTTTTTCAAACTTGCGTTGTGACACACTTTCATATAGTTATAGCTGCGTTTGATAAAATTAATCCTTTGTATGCATCCGCAATTTGCTCCAAGGGTGCACATTGGTGATACAAAACTCTGGTAACTTACTAAACAATTCTATCCTTGTAAGTTTATGACGTAATGAGGCAGTCTACAAGTTAATTAAATTTTGCAACTAAATTATAATGCATTTGGTAAATATAGAATAGCTGTAGTGAAATATATTTGATTACTTATCCTAAGAAAGTTACAAAATTCATTACAGCAATGACATCTCTCAACATTGCACTCTTTTTCATTCTCACCTCGTTCCAATTATAAACATACCTACACAGATGAGTACTGCATTCTATGTGCAAATGTTTACATGTTAAATTAGTGTGATAATTATATTAACATGAAACACATTTTCCCTCTTGAAAATGTAAATACAAGAAATGACATGTATTGTGCATTGTAGTTTTAGTCCTGACTGTTCATTAGGGAAATTATTAGTTACTGCCTGTAGAACAGGGAACTTCAGTGGACATCTTAGTTTCCATTAAACTCATCCACAATACTGATATTTACAATAATTTTGACAGTAAACCTAACAATGGTCCATAGTAAAACTATCCTTCAAACAATGTGACAAATACCTAAATTGAAGTGAACATTAAATACATATTAATGTGCCTTTTTATATAATGTTGCAATTTTATAAACAAAACTTACAAACTTTCAAATGTTTATGTCAATGCAGTTTATAGTACATAAAATCAGTTGACAAGTTTTCCATCACGTCTGATAGACAAACAAACTTACGCAGTACTTAGCAAAACATTGTCGGAAACAGCGAAAGAAAAAATTCAACAGAGTAAATTATAATAATGCTAATGAGGCTGTTTGAAAATTGTAGATAGTTCGGGATAAAGTGAGCACTTTTTAAGCCCTAGTTACTTGTTTCCTTCCACGTAATTTATAATTTCCTTCTACTTTTTAATACAAACCAAGCAACCTGAGTAACAATCAAAGTATACATATATATTGTATCATAGTCAAAAATTAATGAATAAGGTCACGATAAATAACATTTTTTAATCACTATTCTAGACTAGGAGGTCATCAAATGTGCTCCCTTTGTCATGAACTACCTAGAACAGACCGTACACTGTCTGTATTACTTAGTGCTCTGTGGAGTTGTATTCTATTATGTAAATTAAATTTGTTATATAATGCATATGAAATATTCTCATTGTGTATAATTTTTAGCGCATCATACATTTGACTAACTATGATAATTATTGGTATCAGAGGAAATATGAATAAAAAAGCGAAGTACAGTAGAACCTCGTTAATTCGTGATGCTCTGATTTGGAAATGTGATGAATCGGAATGATTTTAGAAGTCAAAAATACATGCGTAAAAGTACAAAATGCAGCTCATATAGTTCGTTGTTCACAGGCCGGCAAACAAGCTCTGCAAGCCAGCAGTATTTTACGTTTACAGCGTGACTAGGAGGAAAGGAGAATGTTGTAGGTTGAAAGAACGACAAGTCAAGGGAGAGGAAGTTTGTGTAAGTGATGTAGGTGGGAGGGGGGGGAAGTGGGTTGTAAGGGAGTGGGAGGGCTGTAGCAGCCAATCTGTTTGTGGTGTTGCAGATAGCAGGTGTCCTTGACAGTGAAATGAAATGGGTAAGGGCCAGGGGGTAGTTAGCGGACAGTGTGCACATTCTGCTAGTGTTTCGTGTAAAGAACACTTTTGTTGTCTGACGTTACTACACCATAGTCAGCTCCCGCCCCCTTTCTCTTCTTTCCATGTACCATACCATTACTGTTAATCCCTTAGCCATTGTTTTGCCTGCAACATTTTCTTTCGGTGTGAAAATTCAACCCTCTACCCATCCCAAAAATATGCTTATCTTTAAAAATAAAACAGGCTCTTTTACATGTGCCAAGGTTCAGAATTTCTGTAGTCATTCACAGTCATTGTGTCTTAACTTCTTCTTTCATTTTCTGCTAAGGTTTATTGGTAACAATTTGTAATTATGACTTTTTATCATTTTTACTGCGACTTTAATTACGATGATTACTAACAACTGTGCAGACATGATTTTTTTAAGAGATGTGCAGCTGAAGGAAGACTTTGGATTTCAGTACGAAATACGAGATCATAAATAATACAGAAGGGTCTCCAGATGCTTCCGCTGCTTGTGCGACCAATCAGCATTAACACGAGATGTTTAGATAAGGAGAGGAGGCAAGCTGTCTTCCTTGCTTTGGGAAGACAAGATGCAGTGTCCGCGGTAATTCATCACTGCTGACCGTAATTACCGGCCATAAAAGTGACTGTGTTTTAGGCTTGAGAACATCAAAATCTTGTTTTAGAAGAAAAGATTGAAAAAAAATTTCTGGTGCAGATAGCTGGTCTTATTGTTTGGTGCCCCAGTTATAAAAGTATTTTGCGTTTAGAGTTGTGTAAATGCCCGGCATTATTTTTGAATGTCTAGACAAAAATACTATCAGTGTCAATATCTTACAATGCAGCGTAAGATTGCATGGTATCAAGATGCAGTGAATCTTTGGTTAGAGAGAGATGCCAAGTGAAGCTAGCTAAGGCTAAAGAAAATACGCGTGTATGTGTGTGTGTGCACGTGCACGCCTATGTGCATGTGGCATGCTGACACATGCGATAGGAGTTTACTGATAAGGGAAGTGAATGAGAGAGAGCGATAGAGTGTAGAAATAGAAGCGCTGTGGTTGCTTGTGCCTGCAGTAATTTTGTTTTTATTTACCTGTTACATCAGTGCCAAGGCATAGCGGGACTCGGAATTTTTGTGTTTCTCAGCCTTGATCTTCATACACAGCTACATGCTAAAGGTTCATGTCTAGCAAGCACTTCCGAACTTTTAATGGTTAATCCGTGAAATGTGGTGACCTGTCGTTGTCTTGGTCCCGACCATCACTGTTTAACGATGTTCTACTGTAGTATAGAGATAGTTTAACATATAAATTTCTATTTTAAATGCTTAACAGTCATACTGTCTCTAAAAATAATAGTAAAATACTTATATTGTAAAGACACCACAAATGACACTATGTATGGGCAGGCACTTTAAATTACAATATATTGTAATTTATATTTTAATTTTTCACATATGATTGTGTACTTTTTTGACAAGTGAAATATTGCCTATTGCCTGCACTAACGTCATGCAGACAACACCTTGGTCAGTGTTCCACCTTTGTGGCTTCTTCTCCACATGCAGACTCATCCTTGAGACTGTAAATTACTCTCCGTGGAAACAAACCTTCTAATACAGCAGTGTAGTTGCCTTAAATTTCTTACTGTATTTGGAATATATTTGCTTTTTACATCATCAAAATTGGAAAGATGCTGGTATGCCTTCTGCTGTTTGAGGTATATAGCACTTTATTCAAGTCAAGAGAGTTATAAGTCTTAAGTATTATGCAATTTGGTGGGCCTGCAGCACCATCTACACAGTTTGCACTTTTTATAACCCTTTTATAATTTTTTATTTTTCTTACAGTTGCACAAATCTTCTTTGTACATATTACTATGTAATTAGTATAGAATGTACGTAACATGTGTGCTGTAAACAAATCTAGATAATTATAAAAAAAAAAAAGATTTAAACTGAAAAAATGAAGATGTGGAATTATACAGTCTCAACAATTTATAAAAAATTTTACGTCTTCTAAACAAGAATAATTAACCATAGACATGTTATTTTTTCACATATAAGCATCCAAGGTTAATTGCAATAATTTTACCTATTTTCGCAACCACAATGCTCATATGTTATTAATCCAAAGGACATGAGACCTCAACAAACTACAAAGTGAAATAAACAAAGTTTAATGCCTAAAAGAAATGTTAAAATGCGAAGAATTCACTAGGTTCTCCAAGTTTGCAACCTTGAACACACAAATATCACAGAACGATCATAGATAGACCTACATTTACAGTCAGCTCGCCCTATCTGCGGTATTTTGGTTCAGGAATTCCGTAGATGTGCGAAAACAGTGTATGTTCAAGAAACCTTAATGTCCTACATAAATCACCATATGAGATTTTTTGAATTTTTTTCCCCTATCTCAAATACTACTATATTTGTGCTGGTACAGATTATGTTATAATATAGTGCTCTATAACATTTATATATCAAATAATTACAAGTCACATATGTAGTGTGAGCATGTTTGATACAGCTGCAGCAGTACTGTGGGTCATCGTTAATGTGGCAACAGCACGCTGCAAGCTAGGTGGTTGGCCACTGCGGACTAGGCGGTTCCTACAGCTGAGTTTGCAACACAGCACATTATTATGCGCCACACTATCACTCCACATCCCACCATTACTCTCACTACCATGGACGTGCACTTAGCAGAGAGGGAGTGTCTCTACAGACCTTGATAGAATGGCTTTTGATGTCACTATTTCTCATGTGTAATATTTACTTATTTTTAGTGAACCAAACATATAAAGTAACTGTCGAACAAGAATGACGAATAATTATATTGGTGTGAATATTTTACAATTATCTGTCAACACTTCTTGCTTATATGATATACACATAAAAATTACAGAAGAGGTAAGCATTATTAACATTAACATAAAATAGTTTGCCTGTAATTAAAGATGTTACAAGTTTACTTTTTAATATGGCATCACCAAATTAGACTTGGCACAATTTTTTTAACACATGTTAATGAAAAATTTTATACTACTGTAAACAATGATAGTGATAAAGTTTTAGTGGTTTTTGCAGTTTTAGGTACAGTACTAAAACTTAATCTTATTTTTCGTGCTTTATTTCATAACTTACAAATGCTACACTAGTTTTTTCGTATCTCCAGCATACTTCTGCAACCGACATGTTGCTTTTTAGTAAATTTAGAATATTTATTTTGTCAGTTGCCTAAAGAATTTTTTTATATCTCTTCGGTTCAGAAGGGTCATTACAACATTTTTTTAGGCGACATTTCACTGCAGACCATGGAAACATGTGTAACTCTATATAGTACAGCTACTTCAAGACTGTTTCCTATGTGCTCGCAGTTGAAGCGAACTGGTGGCAAGTGGGTAAACAAGACAATGTAATGAAATACACACGTTTTACGTGAAAAGTTGTTTGCGAGTAGGCAATGCAGGAGGAAGGCAGGCAATGCTGGAGATATCAAATAATTTTGTTTTGGAAGTGTTGCGGCTTGCAGTGAGCAAGATGGATGTGAGTGAAGCTTCCTTACCACTCAGGCAGCTGCTCCGCCTGCTTACCGCTCTCACATAGCACATTGCATAATGAAGCAAATACTGTAGCTGACAACACGAAACTAGCTGCTGTCATACACGGCAAGTGGCGTGCTAGTAGTTTGTGCTGCAAACTGTGCGTGGCACGCTGTACTATAAAAATTCTTAAGTAATTTATGTTTGAATTTTTTAAAATTTTTTTCTCATTTTACAACTGTGATTGGTGAAAACCACGGGTTCAAAGTTCATGGATAAGGCAGGCTGACTGTATAGTTGGGAAAAATGTCTTACTTAATAACATTAACATATGCATTTAATATTTTTTGTTAACATGGGTAGAAATGAAGTAAAGATTATATCATTCCAAGCGTACTGTATGTACAGTATATATCAGTAAATATGTCCGTATCATTTACCAGGATACTGTGAAGTAAATATTACATTATACCACTAACGTATTGATTTTCAGTGAGTATGTCTGCATTAGGGACCAGGGTACTAATTTAAAGAAATGTTCATGTCCGAACTTAACTAAGCTACACACGAGTGACAACTCCATAAAAGTTGCTCTGAAGATAATTAATTTTTAATACTTAGCTATAACTCAATATTAAACTACCTAGTTCACAAATCAGAGCAGATAACAACAGAGAAACTAGAGATCAGCAGGTGTGCGAAATATCTTGTGCCCATTCCACTTCAAAAAAGTCAAAATCAGTCAAATCATTTTAACATCAAACAGAACCCTGACTATTTGTGTCTGCACACGTCATCACAATGTATTAACAGAACTTACACCATACAATTACATTGAATTGTTGGAAATAAATCAATGAATACAAAATCAGAAAAATGTAATTTTGAGGGCTGTGCCAAAACAAAATGTTTAAAACTTAAAAGAAAATTTTACATTTAAATTCAACGCTTTACCAGAGCAAATCTGTTACCATTATAATAATTTATAAAGCAGGGAATCTACATATTACTGTACTTGCACAAAGTCTCATGAATAAGTGAACAGCTTTACGTAGCTCAACATGGCATGACCATTGTTAAAGTTTAACCAGGTGCATGCCTATAGAGTATACCAGAGAAAGGTATAGGAAAGATATCAAGGAGCAGAAAAAAGAGTTTCTCAGTCTTGCTGTGAGAGGTGCTTAACAACTGGCCTTTCATCACGTGATTGAAGCCTAGAGTAAGCTTATGAAAGCACCGGGTACAGTACATAGTTTCTGTCCCAACACATAAGATTTATGTTTATTTCATGGATGTCTACTCATGCTTAAATTTTTTTTATAATTTCCAAGACTTGTTTGACAGTTCCGTATTTATTTGCATATTGTCTGGACTTGTTTTACATTTTTCCCCAAAAAATGGTGTGCACGTAATGTTAAGATTGTTAAGAATTCACTATCTACTTTGATTGAAGTACAGTTCAGTGTAATGTGTGGCTAATGGTTTTCACTTGCTATGGTAGAAGTTTTAAAGAAGTCAGTGCATTGTGCTCAGAAGTTAACTTGGCTTCTAAGCTTCCTTCCTAGTCCTGTCTTTGTGAGGGTAGGGCGAGGAGAAACAGATATTGTATTATCTGGAGCAATAACCAGGTTGACACTAGTAGAATGGAAAACATTCAATGTATACTTTCATACACTACATTGGTATAACGTATTTGTGAATTGTATCAGTTGTGTTTGGGAATATTCGTATATCTTTCATGATAGGCCAAAACTATTATCTAAAGCTGCCTTGTATTACTTTTGGCCGATTAAATATACTTATGATTTCTGTTAATTATTCAGCTGTCCATACTTAATGGAAATTATGTTAATTCTGCAACAAACAAAAACATAACAGGATTTTGTTTTTAAAAAATGGGTCTACATAGCCGAAACAATTTGGCCACAGTAATTTTGTGACTTTGAATCATCTACTGTTTGGGTTTAAATATATAATTTTCGAAAAATTGATAGAAATAATTTGTGGCATTGCGAGATTACAGCTTTATTTTTGTATTTCGTTACGGAAGCTAGGGTAAGATATTTTTTGTATTTCACACATATTTTGATGATATTTTAGTTAAGCAATATTTATTTTAGTGGTTTTGTTTTCGGAACTGGAAGGGGAAAATTGCAGTCATGAGTTATGGTAGTCCAGAAAATTCTAGAATTCAGTTCGGGGTGTGGTAAGTAGTATTATGGCCAGTTGATCTTGTGCAGAGGTATTGTTATCTTTGGTTTTTTGTTGTTTTGTGTGATTGTGCAGTATTTTAAATTAAGTTCTAGAGGGGTCAGTGATATTCAAATTACGTGACGTTAGCATGGCCATAAGAAAGCCAATGGGAGTGAGGCCTGTGATGACGTGTATAAGCCCTTTTAGAGAGTTTGGCCTCCGTCATGTTTTAGAATAAATCAAGACACTGACACAGTCAGTTGTGTCTCTGGGCTGTAGCCCAATTTTGTGATGAAGTAGTTTCAGGAGTGGTAATTCCACATATACAAAAATCACAGGGGCCTTTTATTCTGTAAACTCTATGTCGGACATTATCTGGACACTCCACAAATTTGTTTTCCGCAAGTATACGTAGGCTGTTGAGTGCAAATTTCTCTCTTCTGAAAATTTAGCAAAGCGTACAAAGCTACACTGAATGCATTTTTTTCTTCCAAACTTAAAATCCTTGTGAACTTGTGCTGCATTTTAATACTTACTTTTCCAAGTAAACCAGGTTTACCGTGATAGGATTAGGAATTTGTATCCAACTGATGTAAGGGAAATTTAAATAAACAGAGAAACTTTTTGGTATATAAACTGTATTTCTCGACGAACAACCCTAAGTCAAGTAAATTTTGAACTGTGTTTGCTCTTAATGTTAAGCAACAGTGCAGCATCATTGACATTGATGTAGCTGAACCAACTCCAGTGGTTCAGGAGACCTCTGTCTAATTTCAACATCTCTGTACATGTTGGTCCAGACGGACTGACGTGTTGCATGTGTCACAACAACTTTGCTTAATAACAATAGCAATGTTGTAACATACGCAATGTTACAAAATAATCATCGCAGTAAACCCTGATTCACATTGGAGTTAACAAGAAGCTCTTTATTTTTCTTTACATTATGTTTATGACTTAATTATTGCTCAATTTGAGTTATGTTCACAGGATATATAATCCCCGTAAGTCGTTTAGGCCTTCCAGGACTATTAAACATTTATGACATTTAAAAAATGCTTGTTTAAGCATACGTGTCTCCCTGTACGTACATAAAAAAATAAAACACATTGATACAACTTCATATAAAAATGAACATTACTTTAGATATTCCTTGAAAGTTGATAATTTCAAAACAATTTGTGCATCTTTAGCAACAAATCACGTTTTGTAAAGACATAAAGCATGAGAGTAACAATCCATGTCACAATACTGTTAAGCCCGTACAATAAAACTGTATGTCTTAAATTAAAATTAATCTCTGCTTGTCACAGTAAAAGGCTGCCACATTGGCATATATATATATATATTTTTTTTTTTTCTGCATAACATAAGTTACCAAGTTTTATACTTCTGAAGAATTCAATTACTATGGATGGATTTTTTTTAACATTTATATTTCGTAAACATTATCTTAACGGGTTAGTTACCATGTAAGCCTTTTAAACAATGGTAGATTACATGACTTGCGATAGGTAGGTCACTATCAACTATAGAAATAATACATATATAAAAAAATGTTGGGGCCTTTTATGCCTCAGCTAAAATAACTATGCAAATGAAAACACAGGAATTTTAAGTGCTGATATTTTGCACGATATTCATGAGAAGGTGTTTATTTCACATATGCTCATACAATTTTACTAAAATATTAACTCAAACGGTCTTTACACATAGTCTAATTATCTTGCATGAGGAACACGGATGACCGCACATTGCTGGTTTAGTTTAAATGTTTGGCGAAACAAAGATATACTATTGGATAATGTTTGCAGCCTGCCCAGAATAATGCTAATTTAAGAAATTTGCATATTCATTAATTTAAGATATTGCATATTCATAAATTTAAGATATGCATATTCATTAATTTAAGATATTGCATATTCATGTGAACTTCCTTCTGTGTTATTATTGGAGGTTACAAAATGAACAAACCAACATTTTTCATTTTATATAAAAAACATTATTTACTATGACAATTCAACAGGCAGAAAGGCCTAACATCAACTATATTATTCAGTTACCAAAAGAGATGCATCATTAAACTCGTTCCTTATGAAACCAGCAATAATACATTAGCTGGTTGAACACAATAAATACAATATCGTTTAGCAATTGAAACAACAATTTGCAAACACAATAATGTTTAAGCCATAAGGTTACTCTTTTAAACCTTGTAGCTCACAACTACAATTCCACCGTAATTGCAAATGTGAAATTGGTCTGCTAACTCTGACATATTATTAATAATTTACCTTCCATTTAGGCAGACTAAGGCACAAGCCAGACTGATTAAAAACCCTCTATCAAACACAGTTTCAATATTGCTCAAAACACACTTAATTGGTGCAAATGCAGCCATTAGCATGTCGTGCTACATTTAATTTTTATAAAACATTAATTTTATGTGTTTCCTATTTATGATAGTAATATTTCATTTAGATACAAAATTCAACATATCTCTCAGACAGGCTGGAACCAACAACTGTTAAATTAGGGATAATTATGTAGTCTCAACAATACTATTGCCAGTAGAAATGTGTTTTAATTTTGTGTCATGTCCGAGGGCTCCTTACTATATTCAGTGAACTCGCAAGCCAAATCTAATGTAAGTTAATCGTGAGTAAAATTAACTATGCCGCAAACATGTGTATGTCCTTCTGCACGGTAAATGTCGGCAGTGCACATGCTTTGCAATGTTCGAGACAAAGCAGGGAAAGCATACCAAAATAACCTCATTCTTAACACGATTATTCAAAAAGGAAAAACCAACAAACCGAATCAAGAATTTTCAATAGATGGCACCTAAATTGAATTTAGAAAAATTCTTTTGATCTAGGGACTGTTCCCCATTTACCTACAAACAGGAGCATGCGTACTCACTTCTGAATTGTGTAGACTGTCTCCGACCAGGAACAAGTAAGAAGTGACCTCCTGACACACGCTACAACAACTTGCTTGGCCAGATCTTGCCCCTGTGCGTTTGTCAGGTGGAGGCATAAGGTGGAAAGATGTGTAGCAAGAGATCAGGCGAGGATATCATAAAAAAAAACTGAGGAAGAAGGCCTGTTGAGCATAGAAGTGTAGCACTAGTGTCAAACCAAACAAAGGACAGTTCCCAAATCATGCCACTGCACGTCAGTGTCGCAGCTGTGTCCCAAACACCCGTGGTGCACATTTGTAAAATTATTTTTAGATTAATGCCATGTATTGTATAGCAGTGGTATTTTTTAGAGCTGGGCCGAACACCTATTTTGCTAACTATGCTGATGTTGATAATATGTTGCCGATCCTGCCAATTTTTTGAGCTGATTCAAGCTTTTGCAGTACCAGTATATTGTTTTAGTTTACAAGAATAACACTTTTTACAACAAAAATAAACTAGAAGTAAACATGGCACAATGTGTCTGCCATATCTGGCGTATTTCATTCCATGAAATCCGGTGATGTGCGAGAACTGCTTGTGTTCAAAGACACCCTAATAATCTGCATATATCACAATGTGCAATTTTTTCGATTATATTTCTTCTCACCACTATATTTCTGTGAGTACAGATCATTAATGTGACACATGTTTGATATAGCATCAGCGGCATTGCGGGTCAGTGGTGATGTGGCAACAGCGCGTGGTTAGCCAGCTTATGTCGCAACACAGCACGGCATGATGCGCCACTCTTAGCCCTTCATCGCTTAGGACGTGTGCTGGGTGGAGAGGGAGCGTTTCCATAGAGATGTTGGTAGAGAGACATTTGTTAACAATTTGTGTCGTGTTTTACGGAGTACTGTGAGTCCTATAGGCTATTGTGAGATAACAAGCCGAAGCACAGTATTCTAGAGTCTTCACGTAGAGCTTACATTAGCTTTGTCAGCCAAATATACAAAATAATGGAATGAAATTTTTTTTTAGAACTGGAAGCAGGGTTAATTTATAAAGAGACTAATGTAGTGTTACATACATTGCATTCACACACTGTCACAAATTTATAAGAATTATTATTTGTTAAGATTTGGAGAAATAAAGAGTTTTAGACGGCCCTTCAGTGTCAAGTCTTGAAAGCCATTTAGGGCAATCGAGGTGGAAGTAGAGCAGTGCCAAATTGAATGGACGGGGAAAATGGGAAGTCCAGAGAAAACCTACAACCAGAGACATTGTTTGACATGTTGATAGTTCTTTTTAATTACTGGCTAAGAAAAGTTACCATTTCAAACTCCTGATTTTTGTATGTTAACCCAGTTTTAAATTTTATTACACAAAAACACATATATTAATTGTAGCATTCACAGTAGCATTAAGGAATAATGTGCTTCGATAATATTTTTACATGTTTGCAACTGTTAGTAGACACTCTTTTTTATATGGGTGCGTACACACTGACGAACCGAGTGGTTTATGAACCGCTCGTGAGCAATATGCTCACCAGTTTGTATGCTATCCCACTATTCCAATTAAAATTCAAGCTCTGTATAAACTACTGAAGCCAATGATTTTAGGGACTCACAGCGTTAGTCAGGATACGCTTGCTGCATGTTTGCATGTTTAAGGCAGTATTCAAAAACATTACGTGCCATAACTAGCCTATCATCCACTTGTATTGGGCTCTATATTGGTTTGGCTGTCCAGTGCATCACTGGAGGTTCATTGGAACAAATTTAACCTGAAATATGTTGCGAGCAGTTCACGAGCAATTCGCAAACCACTCAGCTCACAAGTGTGTGCTCAGCCTAAGACATTCATATAAGCTACACGAAAGAATAGGATTATGAACATGAACAGAATATATTTTGACAATAATTAAGGATATTAATAGTTTGGTTTTATTAGGTCATCAGTGAATACACGGATATAGTTGGCTCAGTGTTTTTTTTTTACACTACTGTGTTATAAACATGGATAGTAAAGCAGAGTTTTAGCAGTTCCCTTTTTAATACTGAGCTGCTAATTACACTAAAATTAACTTGGCACAATATTTTTTCTTATATTTCGATGAAAAATGTTATACCTTTGTGAACATGTATTAATAAATACAATTTTTTTTTCCCTTTTTGATACAGTGCTACTGATTACCATACAATTAACTTGGCATGTTTTTTTTGTGTCAATAAAAATTTGACATCACTGTAAACTTAAATAATAAAGGCAAAGTTGAACAGCTTGCCATGATAGATGATGATTTGTCTATGCCAGAAGAGTCCAATTCCAACAACACATGAACTCTGTGCAGGACTTCCAACAGGAAACAATGGGCTTTAAACAGAGTAAGACATGGATGAATGTTTCTGCAAGATAGCTCGTTCCCATATGCGGCGGTGAGTGGTGCACTAGTAGTCCTTGTGGCAAACTATGCGCAGCATGCGGGAAAAGATATATTATTTAGCATTTTATGCTTATGTTTCAATTTCTTTTTCTATCTGCAGTTGGTGAAATCTGTGGATGCAAAGACTATGTATTGCTCAGCCAAGCAACTTCACTAGATTAAATTAACAATTTGAATGTGTATAGGTATGTACTTGATTTTAAAAAATGTCAGTACTGTTAATTTATTTATATTAATTTTTTGCCTGGTTCACATTGTGCAGCATTTTTTCTTTGCTATCTCAATTTTAGATAGCTGTTAACAGAAATGGAAAGTTTTGATAATGTGAGCATGAATTCCCATGAACTCATCACACTCCTACATGATTTTCAAACTTTCCACCACAGAAAAAGTTTTCGGCTACTTTTTTTCCTTTCATTTTTCAGTTAAGTGAAAAATTAAATGCAATGCACTATAAAGAAAATGGTTTCAAAGCATGACTTATTTTGCAAAATTTTTTGAGACATGTTTTGCAAGTTTAGGTTAAAATTACCACCATAGCTATTTCTATGACCAAAACATGTCATGAGCACAATTCTGCCACATGCTAGAAGCAGTTGATAGGGCTCAAGATGTAAGTATCGACAGTGCTAGCATCAGCAGTTGACTGCCCCTTGCCACCATATTGGATTCATAGGCTATTGATGGTGCAGTGAATGAAAGCATTACACGCAGTAATAAATTTGGTGCAGAGTGTTTCTTCTCTGTTTTATTTTCACACAAATGTTTGGTATCCTTTTCTTCATCTGAAGCTCTGTCATCTTGTGTTTACATTATTTTTCTTCGGTAAAAGTGTAAATAATAAAAAAAAAATATGTGCAATTATTACATTGCAATAGTAACAGTCAAACAGGACATGAAATAATGCAAATGGTGGGAAAATCTTAATGTGACCTTAATGACCATTAATGAGCTTAAATGCTCGACTATAGTTTGCAGATCATGATATTAGCCAAAATTAACCATGTTGGCCAATTATTGTGATCGGTGATTAGCACTGGCAAGCTTTAATATTTTTAACACTATCTGATAGATATGTATGTCATGATAGAATTCAATGAAGGCTTGCATGGAAGCAATATTGTTAAATAATTAAATTGAAATAATGATAGAGTGCACAAACATAAAAGAAAATTATAAACAAAATACAGTAATAAAAGTTTATAGGTCTCACAGTTGTATGACAGAATTGAACAAATAATATCAGTCAGAATTTTTGTGAGGAAAGTCCAATCTTATTATTAATTTTTGTACAAAAAACAGTTAGGTTAACAGGTAGCATGTTTAACGTGAATAACTGTGGCTCTTATAATGACTGTGTACATGTTGAAAGCACGTAAAGTATGTACATTTGTAGTTTGATATCATGGGTCACAATAACTGTCATATATAACACACTAATTATCAACCAGAGATCTTAGTTTCACATTTATGCAAGAAACAGTGACTGGCATGGTGACCTTAAAATAAAGCTTCAAATAACAGATATGCCGAAATGCATTGAACATAAGTGAAACATACTGTAAAATATTATACTGTATTATTGTTAAAGACAAATCCATGCTAAAACCAGATAACTTGTTAAACTCATGTACAAACTCTAGCTATGTTGATAATGGATTGTTATAACTCCGTTGCATGCTTAACCGAGAGAATTTAAATTACTCCAGCACAGCCAAAAGTTGCATCATCAATGTTGACATCATCTGAGCCGTCTGACATTCATTCTTCACAACTGATTCTATTGCCAGTATTAATAACAAACTAATCCATGGCTGTATCAATTACTTAATCGTTCTTCCAGTAATAGTCTTCTTTGTCGATAACACACTTCACTTAACCTTCCCAGTCATCTCTTGTCATGAACCTTTGCTGCCTTTGTGGTCAGAGTTTTAAGTGCTTATAATGAGAGCATTCAAGTGGTGTTGTGTTATTAGATGTAAATTTTTTATTTTTGTCTGTGTAAGTACTTTTGCATGTACATCACACATGTAGGATATCAAACAAAGAACATGCTTCACAAGGTACTGCAACAGTTTGTCTGCTACATATTTTTTTCCTATAGGTTTATGTTTTAACAACAACTTGATGAGCACATATTTGCAGGATGTGATGTCACACTCAACACCTTTTCATTTCAATCAAGCTACAGTCTCACCTTTTGTTGTGTACTGTGATAGATAATTGTCTTTTTGTTTCAAATGGTATGGAGCAATGTGTATTATAATTACTGAAGGAGGTTACATATTCAGTAGGGCTTGTTCTTTCTGCCACATTTCAAAATTTTTTGCATTAATTTTACTATGGTAATCTTCAGTGGAATTTCTACCCTTAAATACTAAAACACCATTTTTTAGGAAGTCATTTCCTGACCTAATGTGAAAAACTAGGAGTCTTTTGGATGCACTCTCCCATTTCAAAATACCTTTGATATTCCTTCCTTTTGCCAACATTTGTCTACTCTTAAATTATTGTCTATCCATGATTAATTTAAATAAATTTCCTTGCTTTCAACCTTAACTTCTGAATTTCTGTCAAGTTATTTGATTACCACATTATCACTTCTTTCAATAAGGAAGTTGTGTTTGTTTTTGCTTTCCTTCTTTACGAATCCCATGTTGTGTAGCATTCTTCTGAACTACCTCTTGCTCCACTGCCACGTAATTGTTTCTCCCAAGGCAGGAATATGATTTTGTGTTAATTCATACAGGCTTTCTTGTTACATAAAATTCTTCAACTGTATCTTGTATGACTATGTCTATATCATTAGTCTGTATCTTTCTTGTTCTTATCTTCCTGCGAACAGTAAATTATTTGTTACAACAACACTTATGTGTGTAAAAGACAATAGGCCTGTAAAAAGCAATAGATAGGTAGAGGGATAGGAAAGTTATGGTCCCGAACACTCCTTGTTTTTGTATAAACAAAATACATCCCTACCAAGAATATTTCCAAATCATGAGATACGTATTCAGTCTACCTGTTACAGGTTACAAAAATTTTTTGGTATAAAGTACATTTCGAAAGGTACATATTGAAGTGAAGTTTATTTGCAGACTTATTTCTTTGGCTATCATTTGCTTCTAAGCAAACTTGAAAATATATTTATTACTACTACTACTACTACCACCACCACGTAGATAATATTAGTTGTATTAATTGACAAAATTACTACACTTAAAATATCTGCTTTAGTGCACAATATCAAGATATTTTTTAATTTTTCTTAAAATAGCATTGTGAAAAGATGTACGTTGTCTGTGTGTGTGTGTTTGTGTGTCTGTGTGTATGCATGCATGTGTGTGTGCGCGTGCCTGCATGCATAGTAATATTTGGCTATGGAAAGGTCCTGCAGTAAATAATTGTGCTAATTATGAAAACACCAACAGAATTGGAACTATTTGGCACAATTCAAAAGGGGTTTATTTTGTTAACTAGACATTTTTATTGCAGAGTTGAACATATACAAAAATAGTCAATGCAGTGTATTTATTTTGGATAAGAAATAATTGTGTTTCAAAAAATAAATTATAAAGAACTTTAACTCCGTATGTTTGAAAAACATCATTTCAAAAGTAGCACAGTAATAATATAATAGTTAAATTTTTTTTATAAATGGTGTGTTGTCACCATAAAATGGTAACCTGAACTAAAAAAAAATTAAATCTGTTGAAAATTGAAATGTTACAGTTTCAGTCTCCTCCCACCAAGGCGATCATTGTTCGATTCCCGGCAGGTTGGTCCCCGGATTTTTGCATGTGGAAAGCGTGCTAGACTGTGCCATTGGTCTGCAGGTTTTCTCCTCCTGTTTCCCTTCCCCTTTTTATTCCGGTGCTATTCCATACTCACCTCATGTCACCCCTCACAGTCACTAAAGACCTCAATTTTTAGCGCTGACCAAAATCTCGCACTCTCAATCACTCACCAGTCATAAAGTTAATGATTTGTAAATTTATTGAACCCTTTTCAAAGTCCTTAAAGCCAATCATACATACGGGTTTTATAAGTACTATATCTTCAATACTGTGAAAACAAGATCTGACAAAATGTGACAGATTTTATATGAATTTGCCCTTAGAGAGAGAAAAGGGATCAAGAACATATTCATTGAATGCAAAACAACAACTTAAAATTACATATGCTATCAGAGATTTGTTGATAATATTACTGGCTGTATGTAAGTCTCTACACACTATTAAGATAAGTTTGGGTTCCCTTGCTGTAAAGCCTATTGCTTTTGTAAAAATTGGTAGCAGGCACAAATAAATATTTTTTGTGTTCTTGCCAACATGTTTGTGTTGCCTACTAACAAAGGATTTTTTTAACGTTGAACTATTCTCCGTTCACTCTTAGTTGAGTTTTACGATAAACAAAGCAAATTATAAAGAAACGTTTTAATATGCTGCAGACCACCCTGCACTGTGATCTTACATAAGAAATAGATCTTTCATAAGAAATAGATCTTTGTTATCCGTCATGTACTCATAAATTTACTACTCTCATCACTTAATAAAAGAGTTTTATTAACAAATATCTAAGATATACAGACATTGCAAACACAATCTAAGACGCTATGTGTTTATTACAGTAATTATAGTTAGTGGACGACACGTCCGTACAGTTGATTCACGAGTAATTTAACGGCAGACGTACTGTTAAAGGTACGAGTTTCTTTGTACACTTGCCAGTATTTAGAGATCTGAAAATACCAAAAGTTTAGTTCAGTAATAATTACCACGGTAAAAATAAGTCAGAAATATCACAACCAGCTATGTTTTATTCTTTTAAAAGTACTTTTGAACATTAATGCATCAATGTTGTGGCTACTGTGAATGGTTTCTCCGTGTATCCATTTTCCGTTCCAGTCCTTCCGAACCAAAATTCCTTGTTCTGTTTCGTTCCATCCTCGTGTTGGTTATGTTTACATCGCATGCGGATTAGGTTATATGTCGCTGGACGTGAACAGTGAAAATGTCTTGCCTGGTTTTCGAAATGTGGATATATGTCTTTGTTACTAAACAAACTGCGGTGATGTTTATAAGACAAGAAAAAAAATCCCCGCATAACATTCTTTACAGTAAAAAAATAATGAATTTGTGTCGTGAATTATCGACAGTGTGTTTGGTGATTTATAAAATGTAATTTTTCCAAAACTAAGCATAACATTATCCAAGAGGAATTCAAAGTAAGTTTGGTTACATTTTGCTGACAACATTTTTTTCTGCATGTAGTACCAAATTTTTGTTAAGTTAATACCAGAATATTTGAATACAATCGTTAGTCATAGCTTGATAGTTACAATAAAAATTTTAAATATACTGTAATTGCACATGTCAATATTTTATCAAGTTTTCGTGTAATTTATGTTTCCGTATGTAGATAAAACGTACGAAACTTGCAATATGGTTTTAAATATAGGGCGTTGTTGTTTCCTATGATACCGACTGTACACAGTTTTGTCGGTTGAAAATAGTACGTCGGCGCGCTCCACAAATTGAACCAATTAGGATCTAGCAAATTGCAATGATATTACGTTATTTGTTTACTTCAGAACTCTTTAACTTAGAGTGAATGGAGAATAGATGAAGGTATATATAAAATATAAATTAATGCTAGGTTTTATTTTTTATTCAGTACCGGTATGAACTGTTTATGTAATTCAAACAATAAATTATAGATTCCTCCTGGCATACAGAACTCCAAAATTTTGAACTACATAAAAAGCTGTGGTGGTAGAGCACTCGCCTTACACGTAGGCGATCCGAGATTTTTCCCCAGTGCTTATACCCTGAATTTACATGTTTAGGATTCTGTTAGATGATGTTGCTGTTCAGCAGGTTATTTTAGGGATCTCCCATTTACACCTCCCGTGCATTTAAGCACTTATTGTTACACATCTTATTCACCCTCTTCTGTTATGAATGTCTTAAATGATAATACCTAACTGCTCAGTTCTTTTTAATTCCACTGTAAACTGAGTAGTAGTAACTTAATTATAATTTCATTGTTTATTTAAAACTTTCTTTACATTTGCAGTGCTTGCTTTTTCCTTGAGTGGTCAGTGGCTAATGTGGATTTTCTTTGCTGACTAAATCCTATCTATAGCTCTTTTGTTTACACCCATGTACTTTGCTGCTCATGCCTTTGCTCTCTGTAGAGGCTCAAGCAGGTGTTTATTTGGTGCTTCAACATAACACTAAATCATGGTTTTTATCATTTTCCGCTGTGTACTGTGCATCAGTTTTTCATTTGTGAGCCTTCAATTTCCGGGTATATACTGAGGGGCATTATTTTCATAACAGCCACAACATTGTTCTCGACTGTGTCGCTTCCTTACCCACTATTTTTTCTCCAGCCCCACTTTCTTTGTAATCCCTCGCCGATGTGATGAAGCGCCAAGTTAATTGCCGAGTGCAGTACTGTGCTCATGATTAACTTGGCTTGACTGCAGCAGCACTACACCCACTTATCACTCTCTCCCCTTCTCTCTCTTCATCATTCTCTCCCTCTCTTTCCCTCCCTCTTCTTCTACCTCATAATTCCTCCCTCTCCCCTCCTTTCCCCATCCCTTCATATCTCTTACTCTTTCTCTCCCTTCTTCTCTCTTACTCTCCCTTCTTCTCTCTTACTCTCCCTCCATCTCTCTCCCTCTCTGTCTCCTCCTTCCTCTCTCTGTATGTGTAAAATATGTGTTTATGCGTATGCACTGTGTTCACAAGGACATAGCTAATTAGCTAGTTGGTTATGCAGAACTGGCAACAGCATAGTGACATCACCATAATTGCATCTTGTCCTTTCAATCTACCACCCCAGTACCCTTTTTACGATAAAATGTTAACTAATGATGAGAAAGGAGGATAGAGTGAGATGTCACATCTCTGAAAATTTCTACCATTGTTTACAAATAGGGGAAAACATGTGGACTTGTCCTTGGCAGCGAAAGGCAGAATGTTAGAAATTTAAGCAAAAACAGAACAGAGTCCTGACGTGTGAAGACGGATAGTCGTACTCACATCATAGTAACATATTGGAATACAGTGAACCCTCGATAACTCGGACCTCGATGTCCCGGACTTCGGATAACTCGGACAGAATTTCAAAAAACATAATTAATTTTAATTAAATTATTTTTGGTCAAAAAACATAAGATAATTGTGTCTGCCTTGTTTAAATCCATCACGTTTTATTTAAAAACAGTATTAAGCTTTAAAAGCAGTTGTTCATCGCTACGTAGCCTTTAATAATCCCACCGTAAAATATCTGGCAAGTTCCGTGTATGTTGCTAGCGAGGCGCGCGAGTAGATACACAACTCAGCAGGCGCACGAGTGGAGATGCAACTCAGCAGGCCAACCTCCCTTCTTTATCTTTCCTCCCTCTTCACCGCCCAAAGCAGACACACACATGCGTCAGAAATAAACATTTCCGTATGATGCTGGTGAATTGGACGGTAACTACAGGTCTCAAAGGCCCCTAAAGGGAAATTTATTTTGTTCTGGTATGTGCGATAAATTCAAGATTGCAAAACAATTTGTTCTGGACATTAATAAAAAAATATTAAAAGCCTTTGGTTTGCATTGCAATGTAGGCGAGGTGGTGAGAGGGTTTTACAGCCCTTTAACGACGTCTTACAAGCCGATGAGGGTGAAGTGAGGTGTGAGCAAGGATTCGAACTCAGGGCCTCTCGCACAGTAAACTGGCGCTTAATCAACTACGGTAGAGGCCAACGTGATATCGAAAAAAAAAAAACATGGCTTGGTAAATTATAAAAAGGAGGGGCAGAAAGGGGCATTTGCCCCGTGCCGCAAATTCTAGAGGGCCTCGCTTTTGAACAAGTTAAATGATCAAAATGAATGGGCTTTTATTGAGTTCCCGTTAATGTTGATGGTATCTGTGAAATTTATTTTAAGTGTAAAGTGTGTGTAAAGATGTCACTGATCTATGACGACGCAACCAAGGTAAGATAGTATGAAGGGAGGCCTACAAGTGCACATTATCACTTCAACCACGGCCGTAGACTTCAAATAAACAAAAAAAAAAAAGAGGAAAAGTAGACTGAGAGTTACGTTGCTCCTGGCCTTGTATTCTAACAAAGAGGCCCTGGAAAAAAAACAATTTCTCGTAGGAAACTAGAATCTGGCTGCAGACACTGTGACATGCTGATGTTGAGCAATTTTTCACGTAAACATCTTGTGAGTTGTGTGCGGTCACGTGCGGTGTTTTTATTACTGTTGAGTCTGTACCGGTTGACCTTGACTACTTCCACTCGCGCTCTACCACCCTAGCTTATCTCTCTCACACACACACGCACGCATGCACATAGACTGACGTCACCTAGACGAGAGAAGGTGGTGAGAACTTTTATGTGGTAGAAGGGTGCCTTGGTATCAGCTTCTAGCATAGATAAAAAAAAAATCAGCCAGAAGTACCATAAAAATAAATAAAAAGGAATCTGCTGGCCCATGTAGTTTGACATTCTTTCTTTTATAGTTCTCCACGTTACAGTGATAATTTCCCCACTACCCCGTCCTGTAATTGATGTGTACAAAGCAGCATATATTGCCGCCTCTTTTGCTTGTAGAAATGATAGCGTTCTGATTTCCTCACGTTTCTTGTGATTAATGACTGATTACCTCTCCTCCCTGGGTGCCCCTCGATAACACGGACAAATCGTAACTCGGACAGCTTCTCCCCCTTTTAGTCTGAGTTATCGAGGGTTCACTGTATTTACAAAAAAATTGCTAAACATTAGAACAAAAATATCAGTCCTTTTTAATGCTCTTTAGCAGTTTTTCTATGACTTACCATAAAACTGAAGCAATATTTTTGTACAGTGTGATTGCTTATGCACTGCCTTTATAGATATCTTCTTTCGGGAACATTTTCCTCAACCCTCTGTGTAGAAGGCCTGAGTTTTCGCAATACACCAAGGCAAACTAGGATTGATTCCCAGCGGAAATGGCCCCTGGATTTTTGTATGTGGGAATCGTACAAAACATTGTTGCTGGTCAGCATGTTTCCTCTGGGTTTTCACGTTTCCCCTGACCCTTCATTCCGACTGTTCTCCATACTCACATAATGTCACCCTACAGCAGCGCTGAAGACCTAGACGTTAAGTGCTGACCAAAATCTCTTTACTCTTTACTCTATGTAGCTTCTTTGTAGCTGGTGAGAAAGCAACATCCATATATTGAACCACGTTTACACCAATAGTAACTTTTCCAGTTATTTTCTGGGGTGGGCATTTTTGAACTTTTTTGTGTAGAAGTTAAAGTGGACAGTGTGTAATTGTGCTAAAATGTGTCTTTTCGTGAATGTATATATATATATATCTTTTAAAAACCAATACATAAACAAGTTTTTTAGAAGAAAATCTATAAATTATTCTGTGTATAGTTTATGTGAATAGCTGGTTGCAAGGTTGGATTGGGCACAGTTGAGTGTGACTAATAAGAATCTATAAGTGTGACTCGCACAGCTTTCTGTGACAGGTTGATGGTTTACACTGACAAAACTTGGAATCAGCAGGAACCACTGCTTATGATGTAGATAAACTAGCCAGTATTGCTTTATCACAGTTAAAATTTAAAGGCCTAGAAACATCAGCATGGAAAAGCTGACTTGTGGTTAAATTTATGAATAGTAATTGTTTGTTTATGGTACATATTCACTACATATATTTAAATAAATAGTAAATATTTAAAGAACTCTTTGTAACTCTACCGGCAATATTTTTTACCTCCAAATCTTTGAGGTAAAATTAATTTAACTAGAAGTTTTAATACTGTGTATTTAGTTAGCCTTCTAGTCTATTAAGTTCGTGAAGCCCATAATATAAAAACTTTTAAACTAACCGTGACTTTTAAGATATCCTGATGTCCTGTGTCCAAGGAAGGTTGAAATATCAATTTTTAGGTGCTATATAGATGACATCCTTGACATTTGGTTTTGACTTCATATGATTGATCTCTGTTATTTACTCTAACACATAGAAAGCAAATCATTCATACCGTATAGTGTTAGGATATAACACATTTATCATAAAATAGTATCTCTATGTGTTCTAAATTTTCAAACTATTATTTGTAAAAGATTAAAAGATAGTAAAAGGTTATAGTGACACAAATCATTTTGAAAATTATAGATTTGATGTTTGGTTTACTATTTCAGAGGTATCACCAATACAAGTCTTCTCCAGGCCAATTCCGTCATCCAGTATTTATGGTATCATTACGTGTTGGTTCAAGAGAATTTTTTGGTGAAGGTCAAACAGGTCAAGCCGCTAGGCATGATGCGGCAGCAAGAGCTTTAAACGCTTTAAAATTGTTACCATTACCTGAAGAAGCACAAAATTATGATGCAGGAAGAAAAGAAAACGGTAAGCTCTATTATCAGATTGTGAACCATAGTTTATGGGTACACTACATATCTTGGCGTTTGTTAGCATCCAGTCAGTAAATAATGTATAGAAACCTATTCAGCTGCTTAAAAGTACTACATAACTGCAGCACCAAATTTTGACTAATTAAAATTTTTAATTTATTTCTTCTTGTTTACATATTTAAGATGACAACCGTGGAAGTATAGGACAGCTCGACTGTTTGCAATGTAGCAGACCAACTGTGTATTTTTTGTACAGAATATATTATTTTCGCTGTTTCATATGACTTTATTTCAATAAAAATATAATAAAACATGTGTGGTATGATTTAGTTTCCTAAATTTGGATCTTTGAACTTGCACATATAAACACAAAAATTCATGTTTTGCATAATAATTGACATTATTATAATTTTACTATTGTGTTTATTTCATATTTTTATTTAAAAACTACAGAATGATTACTGTATGATAATAAAAACTTCAAGGTATTTTATTAAAAAAAATTATTTTTCATTCTGTTATAAAGTGAATTGTTACAGAAATAGCTAAAAGTGCTAAACTAAGTTTAAGGGTTAGGTACTTTGGTTTTATTACCGCGCAGAATTTTTAAGCTTATCTATCGAGTAACATTATACATAGTTTTGCTATCTCTTTTATCAAATGTCAGTATAAGCATCAGAGTGAATAATACAAAAGTGTAGCTCAATCTTTCTGAGTAAGCATGTGTATTTGTACATGTGTGTATGTATGTGTATATGGGTGCATGCATGGGTGAATATTTGATTTTTTAGTGTTTCTTTATTTTATAGAATGTTAATTGTGATGAAGAAAGTGAAGTAAGTAATTCACTGGCAGTCAGATCACATGATTTTATTTTAATTCCAGATTATACTTATCAATAAGTTCATGATGATTGTAAATTTTTATGGAATTTTAAATTCTTTAAGATAATTTTAATAATTTAAATTTACTTACTTATTTTTAAAATGATGGGTCATTTGTATATGAAGTTTATGGGCACAAAACATTGATTTATTTATTTTAGTTTTGTTTACATAAACTATATTATGTTGTGGGAGGCCTACATAGTTCAGTGCTAAATGTGTTAATTGGAAATAGCAGATTTTTCTGAATTGCTGCTCAGGAATTAAAAAAAAATAATTTTTACCAACTTTTTCAGCAAATAATATTTTATGATGTGGAAATGTAGTATATTTAATTGTGATACATGAAATTACGTGAAACAAGTGTTTCATTCTGACAAAATTGATGCTCATATATGGCAGAAACCATTATTCATTTTTTTATGTTGACTACCAAAACCCTTGAGTTTTCTGTTGACATTTTTAGCGTTGATTTGTGTGCCATGTCCTCTTAAATATGGAATGTCCATAAATTTACTTTACAATTTTAGACTTTAATTACTTGAAAACTGTACAAGATGATAACAAACGATTTTCAACACATGCGGCAAGATAACTCATAAAGTTTTTTTTACATTCCTTGCTGAGACTGACACAAATAATTACTTTTTAAAAAACATTTGTTTTTCCGATGAGTCAACTTTTCATGTCAGGCAAACTGAATCGTCATAACGTTTTTATCTGGAGATCAGAACCTCTTTATGTTGCACGTGAAATGGAAAAAGACAGTCCCAAAATCAATCTGTGGTGCGTATTGGTCCCTTCCTTGTCATTGAGTCTATAGCCAACAAGTGGTATTTACTTGGACATGTTGCATGCGTTTGCTGTGCTACAAGTGGACCATGTGCAACCTTATGTCATTTACCATAAGAATGGGGCACCACCCCACTGGTCCCTAACTGTCCGTCAATTTCTGGGTGAAAAGTTTTCGAACAGATGGATTGGCAAAGATGGTTCGACTTGATGGCCACCGTGATCACCTGACATTACCCCACTTGACTTCTTCCTATGGTGTGTAGTAAATGATCAGGTATACAGAACCAAGGTAACAGACCTGCAGGACTGAAAGACACACATTCGTAATGCATTTCAACATGTTATTATAGAGATTCTGGAGTATACATGGAAAGCAATTGAGTAACGACTGGACATTATCTGTGCCACTAGGGGTGCACACATTGAGGTGTATGAATGAGGTAAAAAAAAAACTTTATGAGTTACCTTGATGCGTGTTGAAAACCATTTGTTATCTTGTGTAGTTTTAAAGTTATTAAAGCCTAAATTTGTAAAGATAATTTATGGACAGCCTGTATACATTTTCCAGATATGGTTACAATAATTCTGCCAATTTTTTTGCTAATGTAAATTTTATTTTTCGATAATTTAGTCATACAAATTTTTCTATTCATTTGCTTTTTAGCAGGTCACATTTTTGCTATAGTTTCCCAAGATAACACTGTGATATGCTGCTGTTTTATTGCATGTGTAGCTTGTAATTAAGCTACATTGTGTAAAGGTAACTGCTAACAATTTATTTAAAGGTATTTTAGGATTAGTGAAAATTAATTAGTAAATTATTGCATTAATTTGAATCTGGCACAATATTTACAAAAAAAAATTGTTTAAATTGATTAACAAAAATCTAGATGTTTCTGTCATAAAGATTTTCTGAAATGTCTGATACAGCAAAACATCTTATATTTGCACTTTTCACTTAAGCTTAATGTTAAGGTAGTAGTGAGCATCTAAATATTACATTTTAAAACAGTGTTTTTCCTAAAATATATGATACTGACTTAAAAAGCAATATTATTGGCATTGCTTAGTGATGTTAGGATCTTCAGACCTACAACAAATACTACTTGGTACCTTCCACCCTATAATTGCGTACGACTTTTTTACCATCAGGATTGTCGAAAATTGGAGGATGGTTTATTGAGTAGTGTTACCTGTCTACGAAAAAAGGTGCTCTTTTTGTTTGCAGATCAATGAAAAATTGCCTGAAAACATTTTTTTTCTCATTTTTCCAAAAAATTATTTTATATCAAATGAGCATGTTTTTTAACAGGAAAATTGTAAACTTTAAAATGCTAGTATTTAACCCATTTTCATCCACAAGTGTATCATTACGTGCCCACATATTTGGCCAATAACACCATAAGCCTACTGGTACGCGAGATCACTAGTTTGGCTTGGAGGAACTCACAGCGCCATCTATGAAGTATATAGTTAAGGTATGTTCGTTTGAGCATGAAAACAGTATGTAATGACCTCTCTGTTTTGTTTACCTCTACTATCTTATCGCATGTTTTGTATTGCCGCCGCACTGTCCGGCTGTGATTATAGTTCGACTACGGTGTTGGAGATAGCAGCACAATGTACGAATCATTTAGTGAAAATATGACTATTAGTGTTCGAAAACGGATGTTATTGACATATGTAAGTTATTTCACAACTTTATTTTGCGTCTTTCTGAGTGAGGCTGTCGTTTTGCAGTGTAAAACGTATGTTTGAAGATTTTAGTGTCTCGTCGCGACACTTGTCATTATAAGTACTGAATTTTGTTCGCATTTCGGCGGCTTTTTTTATTTACTCAAAAGGTGTGTTTGTCAGAGACAAAGGCATGTAAACTGCTACAATATGTTTTAGCCTGAAATATTTTTTGTAATTATAGCTTGTACTAATACTATATAGGTATACAACATAGTGAAACATTACAGACTAGTGTACAAACAGTTGTCCATTCAAAATAACTTTCCTATTAGTTGCAACAATTGTTTAGAGCATAATTAGTGTTGCGGATGGTTAGGATTGAGAAATAATTATTGTAAATATAACATAGTTATTTTTATTGAGTGTAAAAATGGCATCACGTAAGAGGAGTGATGTTTTTGTGTGTAGTAGGGATGATGAGGCAGTGTTACAGAATTTTGACATTTTGAACTCTGACAGTTCAAGCAGTGAAGAGGAAATGAACTGTGATGATAACAAACATGCTTCAATGAATCATTCACATAACGACACAAAGGAAAGTTCTTCCGAGTCTGGTGACGAAAACATTGCAATGGACACTGGTTGTAGCGATGTTATCGACTGGAAGTGGTAACAGGTTCTTTTTCAACCTGTGTCTCATCCCTTCACTGGTGTTTCTGGCACAGCACCAAACCTAAATTTAGATAAGAATGCCAGCCGGGCAGCGATATTTTCTTTATACATGAGTGACAGTGTTGTGGACCATATTGTAGAACAGACCAATAAATGTGGGTCAAGTGACAGCAGTTTTGTAAGTACAACACCGGACAAATTAAGAGTGTATCTCACTCTTCTTATCTTGAAGGGTATCGTTCAAAAACCTACTCTTCAAAGTTACTGGAGTAAGGATGTTGCTATAGATACGCCATATTTTAGAAGTGTTATGCCACGGCGGCGTTTTGTATCCCTGAACAGATATTTACATTTAGTGGACAACGAAACTCTGTACCCAGCAGATCTACTACATAAAATTCGGACTATTATAACAATGGCATCAGATTCGTTTCGTGAAATTTACAGATGCCAACAAAAAATGTGTGCATTGATGAGTCTTCGACTGCATTGTATTCAATTCGACAAATCTAAACGTGCAAGGTTTGGGATAAAGTTCTACAAACTCTGTGATTCTTCGAATTCATATATTTGCGACTTCATAATATATGTGGGGAAAGACAAAACAGACGGAATTCCTGCTAGCACTGCAATAGTGGTGGAAATGATGCAGAAATGTGATTTACTGAACAAGGGATACTTCCTTTATAGTGATAATTGGTACAGTTCACCTGATCTGTTTCACAAACTGTTCTCTGCTGGAACAAATGCTTGTGGGACAGTCCGCACCAACCCCAAAAATATGCCAAAAGAACTCTCGAAAGAAAAACTAAAAGTAGGTGAAGCTGTAGCCTACAGCAGCAACAACATCACGTCAATAAAGTGGAAAGATAAAAGGGACACCTGCATGTTATCTACGAAACACATACTTGATTTTGCAGAAATAGGGAAGGTGTATCATAAAACAAAAACCAAAATTATGAAGCCTACTGCAGTTATAGATTATGACATGAAGATGAGAGTTTTAGACGTAGGAGACCAAGTCGTGGGCAAATTCCATGTAATGAGAAGGTATAGTAAGGCGTACAAGAAAATTTTTTTATGTTGTAGACATGATACTGCTGAACAGTTATGTGCTGTACAAACAGTTACATGGTAAGAAGGACAGAATATTACATGTATTCAAACAGGAACTAGCAGAAAAACTTTTATAGACCTACTTCAAAGAAGATGTAGTCAAGAGGCGGTTTGTGACACCTGGAGATTTGCCTTCACGCCTGAGTGCTAGACACTTTCCAGAGAAACTTCCTCCCTCTGCAGCTAAAGGGGCAAAATTTGCTAAACGTGTCGTGTGCTTAGAAAAGAAGCGAAGGAGAGAGTCGACCTGGAAATGTGACAGCTGTAATGTTGCCTTGTGTCTTGAGCACTTCAAGCCATATCACACTCTCAAGTATTACTGAATTTCTAGAGACAGCTCTCAATGTTATGATTTATGTTACAGTTATGCAAGTGAAAATTGTTTTTATTGCAACCAAATTTTCCAAGCATTATTAGGTGTAGAACTATTATTTTTCTAATGAGCTACACCTGTAAGAGTCCTACAGTATATTTAGAAGGTAAAACATAAGCGCACATTTGTATAACATTGCCAGTGTAATCTGAAATATAAGATTTTTCTCTGTTACAATTGCTTTTCTTGAGATGCAAGTGAATCTTTTTTTCACTGTTCATAAGTAATAATTGTTAAATTTTTTTTACGTACTATGTACAAGTGATTGTTCTATTATGTTAGTGAACTTTAGTAAAGTGTTTAAGTATAAGACTGATTGTATGTAATTTCAGATACATACATACACACATATATACACACATACATACACACAGGATGAACAGAATCAAACACATTAGCACAGTACACAAATACTGGGCAAAACTGAAAACTAAAAATTTAGTAGCAAAATGTTGTACATTGTAGCACTGTAGTTAGTACCCTCTTGCATGGCACATATAACTTATTACTTGCTGTTCTGACCTGCATATAATGAGCGCAGGTTCAAATTCCGAGCAGTACAAACATAATTCTACCTTTCCTAGATGTAACAAAATAATACCTTTATGTGGAGCGCAAGAGATTCTTAGATGCAATGTTGCCACATTGTGCATGTAAAACATTGTATAATGTGTTATGTGCAATGTTGCCACATTGTGCACGTAAAATTAGTATGAGAACATTAAATTTTATGTACCAAAAAGTTTTTTTTTTAGTATGTTTGACTGTACTCAACTTTTGTTTGTACAATAAGAACATAATTGTATTTTATATGTTTTTATTTGTTTACATGATATACTTGTGTAAATTTATATAGCATTTTTGTAATTTATCTCGTATGTTTTATAAATTTGTGTTATAAGCATCTCAGTATTATATCTGAAAGGTTTGTTATGTTTTATATATATATGCGTATAATTCACAAATATATGTATACTACATTTATACATGCCGAACAAAAAGTAAAAATATTCTCTATATGTAAAGGAGTTAACTTGCAAAATGTATATAGACATTATATATATATAAGGTCCATCATTTTTGGTTTAAATTTCTTTTAAAAAAATTTTCATTTGGAGGTATATTAAAAGTAAAGTATAAATGTTGTAAAATGAAAATTTATTTAGAATGAATAGTCAAAGATTTTATATTAATTAATGTGAGAAAAAATATCAAAAAATTACAGAAATTTTATAAAAAAAATCTTATAAAATATTTTGTTCTGTACCGGAAATCAATTTTGTAAGTTTAATTGCAGAACAAAATTACTGGTAACATTTTATGTACCTGCTTATATTAATCAAAATCGAAAAAAAGTTTGTGGATTCCATGGCCGCTGTAGCTCTTAAGGTGTGTGGATGCAAATGGGTTAACAATAGGCAGGTAATGAAACATATTTTTTTTTTTTGGTATTACATTAATCCTTTAATGTTAATTGCCCTTATAATAATTGTGAGTGCCAGCACCCCGAGGCAGCACCAAAGAAAGAATGAAAGAAGAAGTAACTGGGCAGAGAGGAATGTTAACTCAAGGTGTGATGCATGTCAAATTTTGAGATAAAGGCTTTCTCCAACACCTTCTACTTGACTGAGTATGTCATGCTTCGGTTTGCAGCAAATGAAATGTGTTCATAGTTGCAGAGCTAACTTTTAAAAGAATGTGTCGGCAGTCATAATGTAAGCACGACCAAACACCATTCCTACAAAAGTCTTTTTTCTGTATATAATTGATTGGAGAATGACTACTAGCTCATTATTTTTTCGAGAACCAATTGCAGCAAATGTCAACGTTTTGACTGTCAATTTTTTTATTGTATTTAGAAGGTGTACTATTTTTTGTCCTGTTGCAAATTACTGATGACATACATGTACTGATATTACGAAAATTCCATAAATATTTAGTTCCAAAAATGTGGTATAGTTCTTAAAACAGTTTGATGATCAAAGAGAAGAGAAATGGAAGTGTGGGATGTCTACTGGTTATGTAAAGATACTGTGGGCTTCAGGGGACCCGTCCCAAATAATTAGACAAGCAGTAAAATATTCGTTAGAACACTTATTTTATTGAGTTCAAATTATAGAATATGTTTATCTATGCTTCACACTGTTTGGATTTGGCACTTATGAGACAATGATTGTTTTAATTAATTATCAATGAATAACTTTTTAGTTGTAATTTACATTTTAAAATTAAAAGTTATCTGTTTGGAATATAAGTTACAGAGATTTTAAGTTATCAATTTTATTTATAATTTTGAATTCTGTATTTTTCATGTTCTTTGCACTTACAAGCTGATTATTTTTGAAGGAAGCCTACTTTGCTAGCGCCAGAAGTAAATTTGTTTGCAGGTAGCACAGATGCATCAACGTATATATAACAGAAGGTAATTTTAGTCAGAAATTTAATTGGAAGGGATCAAATTTCTATGGTTTAAACGAACTTACATTTCTATGTGCGTTACTTCACCAAAGGTACTGCAGTCTTTGTTATTGAAATATGTTTACTTGATATGTGATTTATTTTAAATGGTAAAGCTGCTAAGGGCAACGAGAAACGCAGCCAACGTACCAGTATTACCATGAGCCACAGCAACTCGATTTTGTGATGAAGAAATCATACTTTTTACACTTATCAACGTAAAGAATATTTTGAATTTGTATAAATGTTGCAAACAGTTATTAAAAATATAAGCCCCCTGGTGAAATACCCTGAAATGAGACTGTAGTCTTTACAATTAGAACTAGTTTGGACATTTGGAACATTTGATTATGACTTTAATATTCATTGTAGTCAACTCCTAGTTATCCATGAAAAAATTATTTGATTTGCAGAAAATTTGAATAAAAGTACTATACTTTAAGTATAGTGTCAAGACTTTTGAATGATATTTAATACATTCAAGTATAACTAAGAAATAGAAAATTTACTCACAATGCAATTTGTCACAAAATTATATATTTATGAAAAGCAATGCAGTGTTTTTGTCACACAATGCTAAGAGCCGTCCAGGACTGCTGGCCTCCGAGTGGAATTGCTTGTCAAAGCCTAACAGTTTGAGGATGGTTTTAGAATAAATTGATGGATGCAGTATTCTAATAATGTGTTCCTGGGACATTCCACATAGTAATAAACACCCATGGTTACTCAACACAACGGCGGTTTCCACCATAAAATATACGTAAAAACAGCACGTTTAACTACAATTACAGATTATTCTAGATTTTCAATTACCTGGGACATCTGTTCTCATGATTATTGCAGAAAAATAGAAGTTGCCTGTAATTTCTTTTGATTAGTTCTGTAGCATAATGAAGATACATTTTCAAGTCGCTAAGGTTAATGTCAAGAGTGATTTTGTTCCTGCTACGATATGATTTGGCATTGAACAGTATTAAACAGCACTCTCACGGTATACAGTATTTAGTTTTTATAACACTGATTATTTATTATGAAGTAAATTTTTATGTTCCTGTATACATGCACATGTACGTGTACACACTGCTACAAATCACTACAATACTGTTATTTTATTGTAATATTTTTCCATTAGCCATCTACGCCCAGAATCGTAACTTTAAAATAATAATTATGTAAGTAAAATGTTTTATACAATACTTTATATCATTATGTTAGTCTATATAAGTTGGAAAGTGAATTGTACAAGAATGTTTGATTAAATTTATTTGTACATGTTTCTCATTAGTATGGGTAGTAGATTATGACTAGTAAAATAATGTGTAATTAATAAAATTTTTCCCATGTGTTCAAGACATTTGTATGTTCATTGAGTTTTTTTGTATGAAGTTAACGGTCAAGAACATGATAGATTAATTCTTGTTTGATTCTGAAGTGAAGAATGTGAGCTACGTTCACATACTGTATGTTGACATAGTATGAGAGGTTTATTTTATTATTAGATGAGAATTTTACCTGAGCGGTGAGATTATGTTTTGTTACATTGATCGTTGATATACAGAACAGCGTTTGTATTTATTGTGAGTGCTGCAAAAATAAAAAAAAAAATGTAAAATGCTTATAAGGACAGAGTTTCTGTTTTGCAAATAAAGTATATACATATCGGAATGCAATTTTGGATGTCTTGTACGATACATACATACGTACTACGAAAATTTTATGGCCTTCATTTAATTATATTGTTGTAAAAATTGGAATCAAAGTGTAGTATATACGAAAATTTAATAACATGAGTAATAGAAAATTTTATGAAAACATATTGAAATTCACAAATTATGTGTTTATAAAAACCAATAGCACAACATTTTCAAAATGATGACCCCTGGTACAATGCAAATGTAACATCTCTAGAAGAAATTCTTTTGAAAACGTCGGAATGCCATTACATTGGTTTGTATGATTTCTTAAGCATCTTGAATTATTCTTGTCATTTCATCTGAACTTCGATATTCTGTGGAATAAACTAGCTCTCTGTAATATCCCCACACAAATAAATTAACATGGTTCATGTAAAGGAGCCCTAGAGGCCAGGGTATGGGTCCACTACAACCAATCCATTTTCTGGGTAACTTTGGTTTAAGGAAGTCCTTACGCACAATGCATAATGACACAGCGCACCATCATTTTGAAATTTGTGTATGTCTTGTAATTGAGTTCAGGCAGATTGTTTGTTAAAAACTGCAAATAGGAAACACCGTTCCAGCTGGAATGTTCCGATTAAGTGACTGTTCAATATGCTGCACCACAGATTAACACTAATCTGTTCTTAGAAATAAGATTATCTTGTCAAGTGTTGGTTTTTGGTACTCTGTAAATTGTAGTTATGCAGATTTAAAACCCTGTTGTGTTAAAAATGGGATTTGTCTGTTCATACAATTTTTCAAAAAAACTATTGTTTTCCTGTTGTGTTCGTAACATTTCTTGATAAAACTGGATTTGTTTGTTGTTATCCTCTCAACGCAATGGTTGGACATATCTTACATGGTACGGGTGATAACCAACTGCTTTATGTGTGCGATGTAACTGTGATTTTGAGATACTTGTAGGGTGACTCACCATTCTGACACTCGTTGATGGGTCTGCCTCCGTTTCCATACCCTGATCTCTGAGGACCCCTGGCAGGAACCCTGTAGATCTGTTTGTGTGGATATATTAAAAAGAAATTGTTTATACTACAGAATGTCAATGTGTAGACAAACTGAGAAGAAAACTGCATGATTATCAAGAAACCGTAAAATACAATTGAATGGATTTGAGACATTTGCAATAATTTGTTCCAGTGATACTGCATTTGCATTTAAGCAGCAAGTTGTAATTTTAATAATTTTCTGTAATTTATTTTAATAAACACATGTATCTCAAATTAAATTTGTTTTTATCACATTTCTTGTTACTAGTGTAATTTAACTTTCACACATATTGCACTTTGATTCTAATTTTTACTACAAATTCATTAAATGTTGTCAATCAAATTTTCACTGTACGTAGCCAATAAATTGAGATAGTTTTGACGTTTGTACAGAACATCATCAAGTTGTTGTTGTTGTTGTTGTTGTTGTTGTTGTTGTTGTTGTTTTTTTTTATTTAACTTCTGCAAATATTAAGGAAGCACTACATTTCCGACAATTTTTGTTTTTAGATATTTTTACGGATGTGATGCTACAACACTGTTACGCAAATGTCACAACACAAGATTGATTAGTCTGTCTACTATTTTGACACAAACATTCTAGTGTCAATCAGATTTATGTATGTCAATAACCACTAATTCCTGTCAAACTGTGAGTAATGCTCGAAAAACAGGGGGAAATACATTACTTCTTAACTATCAACAATCAGGCTATATACATTGCAGGTGTTTCTGATAGCACTTGAGGTCCTCTACCTCTGTGACATCCTGCATGTGTGTGTTTATTTATATATAATTCAATGTAAATTATTTTAGGTTGTATTACTGTTCTTGTTTTTGTGCTACTAGGAAGAATTTATTTATAATGTTTTGACTAACTATATTTAATTTTTATTCATTTTTGTTTCATGTTATTTTGTTTCTTATGTATTATGCTTTGTAAAGAAAACTGTTTTTATGTTTTTCTTCTTCAGGAATTAGCTGTAATTTGGAGTCTGACCCTAATGCAGAGTTGAAGTCTCCAATTTCATTAGTGCATGAAATTGCACTGAAGAGGAATTTATTAGTAGCCTTTGAGGTTATCAGTGAAAAAGGACCACCTCACATGAGAACCTTTGTTACAAAATGTACAGTTGGTGACAAAATAACGACAGGCGAGGGTAATGGAAAAAAGGTTAGTTAAGTATTATGTATTATTTTTAAATATACATCAAGATTTTTGTATGGAGTGGCAAAAGAGACAACTTTTTCAATCTTAAAATCATACGGTTGTACCATGTGGTAAATGTTTTATATTAAAAATAATAACTTTATTAGTTGTCTGGTCATGGCTGAATTTTTGAAAATGTTTGATGAAGTTTATGTGATTGGTCATACTTATTTAATTAGCACCTTGTGTCTGTAGTTTGATAAAGAATTATTTCTGTTACAATGTTTTTTTATTAAATATTTTTTCATGTTATATAATATGCAACTGAATTATGTTCTAGCCTTCGTACTAGTTTCATGCAAAAATTTCTGATTTCCAGTAGGTTTGGTCATATAAACGTTTGGCAAAGGATATCCAAAATTAATAGTTCCCAGGTATTTTAGGTTCAGTGGTGAAATACAGACTTGTTTGGATTTTTTATGAATTTTACAAAATTTGCGGCTGAGCAGTGAGCAGCATGGAGAAATTTATGTGATTGTTAGGGTACTATGATAATGCTGCATATATGCAGGATGTTACTTAAATATGGAGACAAACTCTGTATGTGAGTTCCTCACGAACAACTATGATGAAAACATGATTTACACTTTTCATCTAAACTCAATATTAAGGGAGTAATGGGCCTTTGAACATCAAATTTTAAAGCAGTATTTTCCCAAAATATCGGAAACTAACTGACATAAAAATACAATATTTTCAGCATTTCTTAATGCTATTATGATATGCAAAACAATAGCAAATGCTGGTTGATACCTACCACCCATATGAATATAGCAATTGTGGCCACCCTCTAATTGCATACAACTTTTTTACTGTCAGGTTTTTCAATCATCTAAACAAGGACCTCTTGTTGCAACAGTCTAGTACACATTATTTCCCTTGAAATCACAAATGAACCTGCAGCGAAAGAGTTCCAGGCACATATTATTATTATTGTGAGTTAGAAACATGTAGGTAACATTGAATGTGCACCATTGAGAATGGGCAACATGCCTGTGAGATACATATTGTTGATATTGCAAGGGACGGATTGTAACACAACTATAAGAGTACGTACGCATCAATTTTTGCTTAAATATCAGTACAGAGCAAGTTGTATTAAATTAATGGCAGCGATTTACGAGTGACAGTGAAACGCTCCCGCACTGGTCTGACGTCACTGTCCAGGCACAGCTTGCTCTGCTGGCCGCCGGGATATAATGTGTATATATACAGTGAACCCTCGATAACTCGGACTAAAAGGGGGGAGAAGCTGTCCGAGTTACGATTTGTCCGTGTTATCGAGGGGCGTCCGGGGAGGTGTGGTAATCAGTCAATCACAAGAAACGCGAGGAAACCAGTACGCTATCATTTCTACAGGCAAAAGAGGCGGCAATAAATACTGCTTTGTACGTATCAATTTACAGGAGGGGGTAGTGGGGAAATTATCACTGTAACGGGAGAACTATAAAAGAAAGAATGTCAAACAACCAGGGTTGGCAGATTCTTTTTTATTTATTTTTTATGCTACTTCGACTGATATTATTTTTATCTGTGCAAGCTGGCACCAAGGCACCCTTCTACCACATAAAAGTTCTCACGCCCTTCTCCCGTCTGGCTGACGACAGTCTGTGCGTGCGTGTGTGTGTGTGTGAGATAAGCTAGGGAGGTAGAGCGCGAGCGGAAGTAGTCAAGGTCAACCGGTACAGTCTCAACAGCAATAAAAACACCGCACGTGACCATACGCAACTCACAATATGTTTACGTTAAAAATTGCTCTACATCAGCATGTCACAGTGTCTGCAGCCAGCTGCTAGTTTCCTACGAGAAATTGTTTTTTTTCCAGGGTCTCTTTGTTAGAATACGAGGCCAGGAGCAACGCAAATCTCAGTCTACCTTTCCTCCTTTTTTTTGTTTGTTTGAAGTCTACGGCCATGGTTGAAGTGATAATGTGCGCTCATAGGCCTCTCTTCATACTAGCTGCGTCCTCATAGATCAGTGACATCATTACATACTCTTTACACTTAAAATAAATTTCACAGATACCATCAACGTTAACGGGA
The DNA here is from genome assembly GCA_003012365.1 of Medauroidea extradentata. NCBI lineage: Eukaryota > Metazoa > Arthropoda > Insecta > Phasmatodea > Phasmatidae > Medauroidea > Medauroidea extradentata. Next base: position 36,571 of record PNEQ01086854.1, on the reverse strand, counting down.
ACTCAATAAAAGCCCGTTTGTTTTTACCATTTAACTTTTTCAAAAGTGAGGCCCTCTAGAATATGCGACCCGGGGCAAGAACCTCTTTCTGTCCCCTTCCCTTTTTTATAATTTATTAAGCCCTGTTTTTTTTTCGATATCGCGCCGGTTTCTAGCGTAGTGGATTAGGCGCCAGTTTACGGTGCGAGAGGCCCTGGGTTCGAGTCCTTGCTCGGGCATGGATGTTGTGTTGTTCTTTCGCCTCCCTTCACCCTCATCCGCTTGTAAGGCGTTGTAAAACCCTCTCACCACCTTGCCGACATTGCAATGCAAACCAATGGCTTTTAATTTTTTTTATTAATGTCCGGAACAATTTGTTTTGCAATCTTGAATTTATCGCACATAAGAGAACAAAAGAAATTTCCCTTTAGGTGACAATGTGACATGTAGTTACCGTCCAATTCACCAGCATCATACTGAAATGTTTATTTACGACGCACGTGCGTGTGTGGCCCGCGTGGCGAAGTGGGAGTAGAGATAAAGAAGGGAGGTCCGCCTGCTGAGTTGCATCTCTACTCGCGCGCCTCGCTAGCAACATTTAACCACACGGAACTTGGCACATATTTTACGGTGGGATGATTAAAGGCTACGTAGCGATGAGCAACTGCTTTTAAAGCTTAATACTGTTTTTAAATAAAACGTGATCGATTTAAATGAGGCAGACACAATTTTCTTATGATTTTTGACCAAAAAATAATTTAATTAAAATTATTATTTTTTTTAAATTCTGTCCGAGTTATCCGAAGTCCGGGACATCGAGGTCCGAGTTATCGAGGGTTCACTGTATATATATATATATATTTTTTTTTAACATAGCTTTTAGTGTGAAAAGGAGGAATACGTTACATGTTATTAACTCTGATGGTCCTGCAAGGATATAGTGTAAGGAAGCTGGACCTGATGTTGCGCATATGCGTGTAGTATCTAGAATTCTGTATATTCATTTCTTGCAATCACGTTCTTAGCACTTATGGTAATCATAACAAGTATTTAATTATATATAATTACATACCTATATACACACGTCTAAGAAATTGAAATTTTACACTATGAATATTGTTGGTCATAAAATGTTATTTGCATTACACTCTAAATGTGCTTTATTTACTTTTAAGTTGTTAAAAATAGTGTGTATCAAAATATTGTTAAGTGTAGTAATAATTTTGTTATGTGTGTATTAGAATTTAATATGATTCATGCAATAAATAATACTCGTTACCTTAAAAATGTAAATAATAACACTGTCATATTATTGTTGACCCTTAAATGTGTTAAAAGACTGCTTATTAAAAAAAAATTATGGGTGCTTAAATTTGCGACATGAAAATGGAATGAAAAAAGAAGTAGTAAATCCACCAAATGACTTATCAATCCAATAATTTAATTTAAATGTAGTTTAAGGTCTGGGGTTATCATTTTGAACTGTCATATATGTACACAAGATATGCAAGTTTTGTTGCACATAATTTTGGATCAAGTGTGCTTATTGAAACTACATAATGTTTTGTTTAGTTAATGGTCCCCCTCTGCATTTTAGAGTGAACAATTTCTGAAACTATTATTTTTAATATATTATGGAAATGTTTTAAAATTTTTGATTTAAGCATTATTTGTAGTTTTTCATAGTTTAATATTCCTACAGTTAGGGTTGATTGGCAGCAATGAATTAAATTGAATTTTTTTTTTCAAGAAAACCCTGAAACTTAAAAAACAACCCTCTGCTGTTGTTAGATTTAATATTCTTATTCTTACCTTGGTTACATGTTTGTCATACAGTAAAAAATAGGCTTTATGTGGAATATTTAACCTAGTTTCCTTTAATGAAATGAACAAAATATTTGCTTGTAATTACGAAAAAATTTAGTAATTTCAATAATTATGACAAATAACTTTTGAAGTGTTTCTATCACTTTAATAATTTTATCTTTTAAATTGGTTTATTATAATTATTGATTTATCGTATATGTTAAAATATTTAGAACTTAAATATACAGTTAGTTAGTAAATTTTGCTTTGTGATAAAATATCATATTCCCTCAACATTTAAAAAAATACTGCATTTGAAAACAAACTTGCCTACAAATTTTTATTTTTCATTAAGAGTTGCTACTTACTTTATTTTGAACATGAAATTGAAAAGTTTAATATGCTTTCAAAGATGTTTTATGTGTTTCAAAAATTCCTTTTCTTATTTCAATGAACGACAGTTTGTGAGGGAAATGGGGAAAAAAGGTGGCAGGGGTTGTTGTCATGGGGGATCAATTCTATTGCACTTTTCAGTTCGAGCACACCTCTATCATAACTTTACAATTCAGGTTCGATTCCAAGCAGAGTCACTAACGTACTCTTGCATGTGACAAGTCATGCTGGATGATGCTGTTAGCTGGTGATTTTTCTCTGGTACCCACCTTTTCCACTGGTCTTACATTCCCGTACTGCTTCATACTCATTTATGTTCTACAATCTGGCTAATGAACTTGCAAACCAATTTTTAAATTTAGTTTCACATTAACTTCATTTTGTACTAAATGCATTATTTTGTACAGTTAGGCTAAATAGAAGTAACCTACTATAGATATTTTTATAAACCTCATTCACAATAATGTCTTAACGCTCCCATGATCGTATCATAACACCTTGACATCAGGAATTATTGTTTATGCATTTTTTAAATAATTAAATTTAATTAAGAATCAAATTCAAAATATTAGCTTAAAGCTGAGTGTACACTATACAAGGAAACGGGAAGGCAGTGGTAAAAATGTTAACTGGTAAATGTTTATGCTAATAACATATTTATAATAATTAAAATCTCAAGCCAGCTAAAATGTTACAACTGTAAGTTTTTTTTTCTGCTCCTATGATTATTTTGTCCAACTAATATAAAATTATATCATCTCATTTTTAAAGCACAAACTTTCTTACAACGGTAGTTACTTTGCCCGCTCCAGCTTGCCCTTGCATTCTCCATCTATCCTTTATCTGACTTGCTGCCCTTCTCTGCATCTTCTCTAATTCCTCCACCTCCTCTTCTCTGTATGGATCCCACTCCACTGCTGTGTACTCCCAACATCAGTCATACCTCTGTGATACATGCCTTCTTTTTCACATCACTCTTGATTCTTTTCAGGACCCTTTCCGATGTTTCTAGAACCCTTCTTCCCTTTGCAACTACTCCCTTTACATACCTACTTAACTATAATGTTAGGTTACGTTTAAGTTACCTTACAGTTGCAGGGAGTAGTTGTGTTCGGGCTGTTTGGTGAAGAAATAGCGAGCTAAGGCTGTGTAATTTAATAACTATACTTTACCTATCTGTGTTTATATTTTTTTACTAAAAGGTACTAAAACAAATTTTTGTATGATGTAAATTACTCCCTGATATTACAAACTAACTCTACATTGGGTACTGTTACTTGTTGCGGGGAATGATTACATTGTCACACAATTACATATATAACATTTTTCATTCTCGCAATTTGTTAATAAACTGAAATCTTTCGAGGTGCATTCACATGTTCATCAGCTGTTCTAAAAACAAGTGATGCATGTTGAACTTTTAAATAAATGTTGATGTGTAGAATGTAATGCAGCACCTTGCCCATTCAGAATACACTTAATTATAATCTTTAGAATATGTGAGGCTTACATAAAATATATATTTGCCCTAATATGCCTTTTGAGAGCATTGAATAACAATATCATACTAGTTATTCATATGCAAAATTTACTGTATTAATAATTGCAATCAGTAAACTCTCAGCAATACTCTAAGGTATTAAAATGGTTTGATTCATCCTCTCAATTTTCTTTCAACTCTGTAAAATGCAAATATGAATGCTTCTAAAGTCCCTAAAATCAATTTTGTTTGGTTTTTAATTTTTTCTCAGCTGTTGTAGCAATTCTCAAAAAATCAACAAATGGAATTGGTTAATTAAAATTGTTAGTTGTAGGAATTACATTAAACCGCCTCTCCAGCGATCTTTTCTTCTTCTTGAAATGCATTTAGTTTTGGTCTTGGAGGCTTTCCTCTATAATTGTATAGTGCATTTTTTTGTCTTCTGATGTCATGTTTATTTCTTAGGTTGTTAATTAACTACAGTACTGTATCTGTGTGAAAAATATTTTCTATGGTAACATTTTTTCTTTTTTGTTTCCGGTGCAGTTACTAGATGAAAAAATATGGTGATTGGTTCAACTTTCTGAATTGTCAACTTTCTGAATTGAAAATGGGGAAGCCCCACGCGAGTAAAGATTTGTTGTTACAAAAGTATTCACTTGGACATAAAATGAGACGTGGGCCAAAATTATAAGTGATACTGAAGTGTTATGTGTTGTTTGTAACTGTAAAATAAATGGTACCTAAAGTTTTGATTAGATCAGCCAACATGTAGCCTCTAAAAAAACATTTTTAAAAAAATGACAAATAAATTTGTACTGTAGTACCATATCCGTTAAAACTAACATTGCAAGGTTATGGAGAGTATGCAGGTGCTTCAATGTCAGGATTTAGTTCATCAGAGATGGCAGAACGAAGCAGCGAAGAATATCGTGATCTGGGCAAGTCTACAGTTAGAGCAGTGAAGATAAGAAGGATCCTTCCGTTTCTGCAGAACTCATCCTGGCAATGAAATGTGTTATTGTGCATTACACTTCTGCCTAATGCTCCGATTTTAAAGAAATGTTTCAAGCAAAGATTTCTCAGTTAGATGTCACAAACTTTACTTTTTCTTCTGCTAAAGTTGGATACCTTGTGTGAGATGCACTTGGGCCCTATTTTTGGAAGAAATTGTTTGAAGATGTAAGGAATTCATATTTCAGCATTGCTTTGCAAACGGACTTGATGAATTTGATGACTCAGTGTCTGAACTTGTATTGATTTACAATTTTTTCCACGATTTCTCTGCTAGATTTAAAGATTTTCAGAATGTCTTGCTTGATCTTCAGCTTCAATCCAAAGTTTTTATCAAACATGTTTCCTCAAGGTGGTTGACATAAGGACCAGCAGCTGAGCAACACCTTGAGCAGTAGTGTGTCATAACAAAGTATGTTCTAGAATTTGTACCACTGAAAAAGCTATCATAGTCAAAAAGCCGGTCCTACAAAATAACTTCTTCATCTGGAAAAATCCTTTGATGAAAGCTGAAATCCTTTTGTCATCTCGAGTGCTAAAATGTTCTCGCAGTACTCTTTGATTTCCCAATAATGTACTCCTATGATTCATATGCTGTACAGGCACTTGGAGGAACTTTTAACGAAAATTAAATAATATAGTTTGTAAAGCTATTCCAAATCATGACTTTTCATTTGGTAGCATTTCTCTGAAAAGTCCTCTGAACATTTACATAAGCGAAGAAGTCAAGAATGAGCTTAAAAAAGTTAAAGAAGTAGAAGCCGTCACTTTTAAAGCAAAAGTTCAAAAACTCTTCATTGTGTCTGGGAAGTATCTTCAGGAGAAGTATAACATTAAAAAAAAAACCTCAATCTTTCATGACTTGACTTTTTTGGATCCAAAAACTTATAAAACTACAACTAGCGAAGCAAAACTTTTAAAAGTGACAAAAATGATGCCCTTTGATGCCCGTACAGACTGCCTGATAGATGAGTGGAACGTAGTTAAAACAGAAATATTTACATGAATGAATCGGTGAAGACCTTGAAACATTTTGGAATGAAATTTTAGAGGTAAAGAATATTACGAATGACTCAGCGTACAAGGAAGTTACGAAGAATGTAAGAGCCTGTCTTTCATTACCACATGGTAATAGTGATGTTGAAAGAGGCTTTACGACATCTGGAAATGTGATCATAGAACAGACTGCTGCTATAAAATAAAGATCTTTGAATGTAGAGTGGAATGTCACAGATGCCTTGAAATTTTATGGGAATAAGCCAGCTTGTGTTCCAATCACATAAGAGCTCATATCCTATGGGAAATGCACAAGATGCAAATACCTTCAGTACTTAGAGGAAACCAAACTAAGAGCAAAGAAACTCCTAGAAAAAAGAGAAAAAAAATTGCTTAAGAAGAAACCATCACAATTAAAAATCCACAACAGAAGAAGATTATTGTCATGAAAAAAAAATTTGGTTGTGAAAAGAAAAGATGAACTATAGATGAAGACTTCAGCTGACAGACTCCTTCAGCCAACTACATTGTGTATAACATTTGAACTCTAAAGAAGAAGCCTTGAAGAGTTACATGTAGCTCGTAGATTATTAGAAGGATATAAAGTTTTAAAAATTGAAGTGGACAAAGCTAACAAAGAAACATACTTGCATGCTAAGACATTAAGGAATAAACCTTCAACTAACATCATTTTTGAGAGGTCTGCAAAAAAAATAATTCGACTGTAAATCAGCTGTTATTATCAATGTGAATTTCTTGTTATATAACATAACAATATGGTGTGTTTTTTATTGGTCTTACTTTCAATATTACGTGTATTAGATTAGTTAAATGTTTTGACTGCAGTAAGTATTTTTCGTGTATGGAGTTTTCACTGTGTATAAAAATTTGATGTGTGCATTTTGTACTTTTCCACTGTAAATTAAATTTAGCCGTACCTCATCCAGGGTCAAATCAGAAACACTAGTCAGCAAATTTGAATATAATTAAAAATTTACCAAATGATAACTTAGCATTTTGATTTGATCTTAACCGGCTGAGTGGTAGTGGTTTCTTTTAAAATTAAAGTAATTCTTTTGAAATACTTTTTTTGATTATACAGTGGGAAAATTTTAAATAATTAACTAATGCATAGCACTGTATATATGAATCATCGTTTGAAAACGCTGTTGAGTAACATTTTGGCTTGACTTTAAGCAGCATTTATTAATTGGTAGCGCATATTTTTCTGGTTCCTAGTTCAGTCCCTTTTTTCAGTATGAAAGTTCCCTAAAGTTGACTCAGTGAAGCAGTACGAGGCCTGCACAGAGTAACTTCAACGCATATCTCTACCAGTAAAATCTGCACTCATCAGCGGAATCGGAACCGTAGTTGATATTACTGTAAATACTGACCAGTGAAATAGGTGGATTTCGGAATGCGGAGACTGTTTATTAGATGAATAGATACACTGATCTTTGAAAGAACTGTGCGATGGGAGTGCATGACTGTTTATTTGCTTGGACTATTTCGCAATGGAGTATGTCCAAGCAAATAAATACAGTCAAATATATACACTGTTGCTGTTACTAATATTGTTAGGGTGAAAATTTTCAGTGTTAAGAAATTTTTTTCTTTGGATCTATTTGCCAGTCCTATGTCTTATCTCTTTTTATAGAGTTTATCAGGTTAACGTTCTTAAATTATTATAACATGTCAATTGTAGGATAATTTTTTTTTTTGGGTTAGCTAACTGATTAGTGTGTGTCTTTGATGGTTTAAAGAAAATTAACTCATGTTTTTATGGTTAGGTCCTTATGGCAACTTAACTTCATTCCCTTTTTGGGATTGTAAAAAATCCATTACGTAGCCGTGTCGTGTTGGGCGAGCTGGTTCTTTGTAGGCTGTCCAACTGTAGTTTACGTGTGCTTTGCAGCATGTGCGGTCTGTCAGGACGGTATCGGCTGCAGCATAGTACCTGATTTGCTTTGGCTGGCGTTCTCTGCGGTAACGTATTCTTTCTTCTGCTTACTGCATGGTACGCTGCCGGTAGGAGTGGAAGAGTTGCTGCACAGTAATTTTAGAGTATGTGATATGTTGATTTGCAGTAGTAACAGCATCGCGCTGTTGAGGTAGGATGATTGTGCAGAACGTGCTGATTGAACGCTGTTGTCTGTGATCATGCGGGTGGCGTGAGGTGTGGTGTGGTAGAGCGTTCTTCGTGGTCTTCTCTCCGATGAGTATAGACAATGTAGGACGCAGGTCCTAAATCAAGTCCGTCATTGTGAGGTAGGCCAGAGGAGCTTGTGGGTCCTTTCGACATGGGGCATCTCACTGTGATTATAGTAATTTAGTTTATAAGTTTTCCCGTTAGAACGTAGGCAACAAACAACATATTCACTCACCCCTGGCGTATAGTTATTTAAGTATTGTGTATGTTCTTGTAATAGATTGTGATCAAGTTTGATGTAGGTTGGGTTATAAAGTATCAGTGAATTAATATCTAGATATTTTAGAGGCCATGACCATTGTAAATGTCTGGAGGCTCAAAATAATTATTTAGTATTTTTAAGACTTTTTATTTTGTTTAAAAGTAGTCATTAATGGGGAAATAGTAATGAGAGACTTGTGAATCAGTTAGAAGTATACTGTGGCATAAATTGAAGTAAAGCCGATACAATGTTTCAGTTATTTGTTTGAAACAATTCTTTACTTTTTTATTTTGGTATGTCAGATCACTGACTTTGAGGCTTCGTTCCTGTCACTCTAGTTCAAACGTGATATGTGTGTATATCTAGTTAGTGTGCTAGGCAGTTACGCATGGACATACAGCCTTTCTTGCCACATGTCTGATTTAGGTCTCAACAAGGGAGAAGGGGATCAGTGTCAACTGGCAGCTGCATCCTGTTCTACCATGAAGGGGTGGGGGTTACAGCACAAAGGCATAGGCCTTGAAGAAGCATGGCTATGAAGAAGAGAAATATTTGAGGGTTGGGGGGGAGGAGGAAGGCAGGTTAGTGTGAGATGGTGTTGGAATGACTTCCCTCACAAAAGTAGATGATAGTTTTGTCAATTCGGTCATTGGTATATATTTTTGATATGGTTACATTTATTCTGAATTCTAAAAATATCATTATTTCATGCTTTGTTTATATACTTGTGTGGAATGATTTGTTTCATGCCACCAGGAGCGATCACATGAAAAATAATGTATTGTATTGGTCCTCCAACCAACTTTCAACACACGACATTTGCTTGCGCAGCAGATGGGGGTAGTTTTATTTTTAGAACTTCTCCACCCCTCCCACTTGTTCCAGATGTCAGAGTTGCGTTACGCTGCAAGTGCGTGCCCCACCTTATCTCTCTCAAACCCAAGAATGAATCACTCTTGCCGCTGTAGGATGTGGGGTAGCAGATAGAATAGCTGGCAGGCATAAAGAAACACCCCTTCTGACATGCGTGCTGCTGAAATTTAAGTGTCAGTTTAGGAGATTAAAAAAATTATAAGATTTTAGCCTACACAAGAAAACCATAAAATTTTAAAACCTTTAGTGTAAATGTGTCAGTTGTGTTTTACAGTTCAAAGACAGAAATTTGCGTAGTGAAATTAATTAATTTTTAATGGATAGTTTGAGATTATGCTAGCTGCTTATTTAAATAGCTGCCCAATGCAATGCTATCACAGCCTTGACTGAAGGGCCACAGAGTTCTAGGGTGGAGAAACTGTTTTCATGGTGGGAAGTGGAAAATACTTTGTCACACCAACATATGTGAGTGGAAGCGTGCGTGCGTAGAAAGCAGGCAGCGTTTTTCATGATGTATGTGATACAACAAGGGTCCGCATATAATCGTGCACAAAAATAAATTTGAAAGTATTGTACAGTACTCAATTTATGCATAGTACGTTAGGCCCAAGAAAACTTAAAAAGGCACAAAGAACATTGTAAACAACATTATTCTGAATAAGTGACCACTTAAATTAAAACATGGGTAATCTGACATTAGCAACGTTCATCTGAAACTAAGTAAAATGTTATAAGGTAAATTGAGGACTTAATGTATTCAGGAAAGTTAAATAATTATGAAGAATACATTGCTACAAAAACTGCAATCTAAAATAGATTTATTTTTTTGTGTGTGTATAGACACACACTTCCACACCCCCTCACACACACGTGCGTACACGCTCACATATACACATAATGAATGTCTATCTGTGTCTGTCTGTAATTTATGCGCTCATGTAACATTCATCCAATTGTGATAAAACATTGGTGACTTGTTGTATCTGCATCCAAGAAGGTTTCTGTAAAAAATTGGTGGGGTGGGGGCAGAATGGAGAACCCAAATAAATAAATGTTGTGGGGAAAAAACTTTGGTGAATTGTTGTGTTCTCCAGAATGTTTCTGCCAAAAAAATTTTTTGGGGTTAGGGAGAAATTGTAAAGGGGCAAAACAGGGTTTCAAAAAATTTAGAAAAAAATAAAAAATTCCATGAGTTTTGCGTGCACTCCCAAAGGTTTTTCCCCCCAAAAAAATTTTTTTTAATAGGAGGATGGGAAAGATTCAAAATGAGGTAGTGCAGCAAGAACGGGGCACCCAAAAAATTTAATGGGTATTGTAATGCATGCCGGGACAGCAAGTATGAAATAAATTAATAATAAAAATAATTAAGTACAAATCTCAATCTCAACAGACTAAACTGGACTGTTCTCCGTTCACCAGAAAATGTATGTTTCTTAACTACCACAACCTTTTGTGTTTCATCCTGTACTTTTTATACTTTTGCAGCCTTCATCTGATGATTATGTCAAAAAAAACTTAATGCTGCTAAGAGACTGTTAAATGTCATTTGAATATTTGAACAAAAACTACACACTTTGTGAGAAAACATTTGTATGTACAGGTAGGTAATTCAACAGCTGTATTGGTGAAAGGAATTCTTCAACGTAAATACACAAGGAAACAATTTAAATCATATATACAATTGACCAGATTTATATATATATGGTTGTGTCCTAATTTCGACTTAGTGAAGTCATATTGCATAGTGTCCAAACATGGCCAACAATATTTTAGTTTACGAACTGAACTTCAATTTGCTGATAATGTAAATCAAGTGCAGTAAATACAGTGAGCATAAAAGTTTTCCTGAAATATTTAATTTAATTTTAAATCAAAATGTTTGCCCCATATAATTAATATGTAATATAATTAGTAAATAACACTTTTCATTGCAGTATACAATTCTGAAATAGTTTTTTTTTCCAGATCATATTTACTAGTGAGAACCTTGAAGGTTTTATTGTAGAGTAATTTTAAAAGGAATAACAAAGGAAAAAAAAAACTTCATGTTATGCAAAGTAAGTGAAGTGTTTATTACTTTAAATAAACAAAAGTAAGAAATTAAAAACAAATTACTTTTTTTGTAATGTGTATCATTTGTGCGTAGTTACATATTTAATTTATATTTTACAAACAATTTTTCGACTATTGAATCAAGGGAATATAATTACTTTGTACGTTCTGAATTGCTTTCACCCCACCCCAACTTTCTACAATGTTAATGGCTACATCTATAGTTGAGATGGCCTTCGTCGAGAATGTGGTCATGGTAGTGCCCTGATCTCAGTGTTACGTTCTGTTTGGCTCTGTCTTATGGAAAGGGGGTGAAGGGAAAAGGTTGTCACTTCTCTCAGTGACGTTCTTTTTTACTGAAATCTTCCTGGGGTCGTCACTCTTATCTGTCGTTTAACATCTGCATCACCCAAAAGTTTTATACCCTGCCAGTTGTTGGCTTGGGCGAAATTAGTTTGGCATGTCTGCACTTTGAAATAAAATAACTGAGGTTCTCTGTAACCCAGCATTTACAAAATTTAAATCATTGTACCACCTGGGAATTGAACCCGAATCTCCTTGGTGAGATGTGAGTTGTCTCTCGCGAGTTGTCTGTCCATTCGGCCGTAGTTGACCTTTATGAATTAGAGGAAATCAATAAATATTGTACAGAAGGGTACCCGAGGGCAGGGTATCTCACATCTCCTCTTCCCCCCCTCTCTAGAGTGCCAACTTCTGCTTGGGCACCCGTAAGTCTTAACTGCCACAGTTATACAATTTAAAAGAATTTTATGGAGATGGGCCATCGCACCACTATGTCGTCCCAGAAAACCACTTGAGTAAATAAAACTAACTACTAGTAAAACTAATTTATTTTAGGTAATAGTTGCAATAAACACATCAAAAAATCAACAAATTTGCATTGGTTAGTTGAACATTTAAGGTGTAATGAAATTATAAACTGGTGTTATAATGTGTCTAATTCATGCCATTCCTTATGCTAGACTTATCCAAAAGCAATAGTTAGACATTTAATTAATTGAAGACTTTCCTAAAGTTTTGTTATATGCAAAAGTTTCATTATTATTTGTTATGTCTCTCAGATTCAAGTTGACTTCATTTATATTGCTCATAATGAAGTTGCACATGAATGCACTGTAATGAAAGGAAACACGAACATTGTTCAATAATTTTTTCTCTGTTTATTGCTTTAAACGAGCAGGAACTGTCATGATGAGTAATGATAATGTATAAATCAAATTACTAAAATTTATTTTAAAATTCTTGAATATTAACAATGCGAAATATTGTGTCATATGCCAGCAGCTGTACGCCAGATGTCGCGCTCGCCAAGCGTGCCAGAAACATACAAGATGAACCCTTGGAAAATGGGGTGATGCCTTACATTGCCACACAACAGCAAACAAAGTCCACTTCTTCTCGTTACAGTGCAGCCTTAATATATTTAGCTATGGTTAATTTAGATGTATGAAAACCATTTTAACCAAAAACTAGGCAGAAATAAAAAAACTGCTTGATTTATTCAAATGTTGAAAGTAATTTCAAACAAGGTTTTACAAATCCTTTATGCAATTACAATACATGAATTAACTTGCTTTGGGCACACACGAACTTGCAGGTTAAATAACAGACTGAAAATCATCTTGAAGAAAAACTGAAGAAAATAATTTACTACTGAAGTTGTCCACACAAAGGTTACAAAGTTCCCACATCTCAATAAACAAAAGAAGAACACTGGGTGATGAAACCAGACCCAGGCACCCTAATGGCCACATGCACAGGAGGAAGAAAATTTTGGTAGAGTTCTAAAATGTCCAAAATAGGTTGCAAAAAAAGACTACGAGTGCTAGCTATGCATGTAAAATTTGTCACTCCTATTAACACATTGCTACAGTTATGGCCTACTGACCTACTTATTAATTTTTTCCTTTCCGGAAGAATACATGGACAGGGGCTACACCCTTGCTGCATCTGGACATCCTGAGTACCGGGGAGCAACTTTTACATATCAACGTGCATCAGTGCTTGCATCTCTCTGGCCTGACCTTCACATGTCATGCTTCTATTGGCTACACAATGCACACACCACCCTCTAGAAACTAAATGAAACCCATGCCTCTTCATGATTGGGCCTCCAGCAAACCTAATTGTGCAATTTACTTGCAAACAAGGAAACCTCAGCTTGTTGCTACCTGGTCAACTGGCCATAATTGGATAGAACTAAACCCTTGTGCACACTTGCCTATAAAAAAAGTCTGCTTTTAGCTCGAGTCTCCAAAGCAACACAACACATACCCACATGTATAAAAACCTAAAATAATAAATTTAATTTGTTCCTAGAGTGGAATAATTACTACAGATATTGTCAAAATTAACACCTGCACGTTTATATGAAAATTGAAAATGTTATAGTAAATAGAAACACAAAAAAGAATAAATACATTTATCTTGTGTTCCCACAAAACATGAAAATCCTACAGTGTTACAGTTGCAGTCACTTTCTACACAGAGGTTTTTAAAATGTTCTATTTTTTTTTAGATCATCGTAATGAGTTTCATAGAAAACAGTTGGAATTTTGAACTAGACCCTTTGTCATTTGCAAACAATTGATATATTTCAACAAAATTTAAGTGATCAATTTAATACTGAAATCAGTTGCCTATAAAATGGATCTTACCATAGTTTTGTACAATTGTTTGTGTGTATTAACACTGTATATAGGTTGTTGTGCAAGACAATTTAAGTTACCTACATTATACTGGGTGAGAGTCACACATTTGTTTTCAGTAAATTATTTCATTATTTTAATTCATCTTAGATATATGTAAGATATGATTGTTATTTTACCTGATAAATATTAAAAATTTTCTGTTTTGCTGATAACATTTTAAAAAAGTAACCTGCATTTTGCAAGTTTTTGTTTATTCATTATTAGTAATTTTTCGTATACTGTATATTGTTAAAGGTAACCACAAAAAGAAACGTTTTAATTAGGGCTGTGCACAAATGAAAATTTCAGGTCGGGAAATATTCGGGCGGGAAAACATTTTTCTTTCGGGAAACGGGACGGGATCGGAAAATTCTTAATTTTTTGGCCTTTCATAAAATATGTTTTTATATCTGATCAACACATTTCTTTGCTTCAATAGGTTTAATACGAAGTTCTAAGTAGACTATGTGGTTAGGTTTAATAGTTGAAATTAGGTTTTAAACATAAACTCAAGAAAAATTACCATGCTGTTCAAATCACTAAGTCTACAAACTTATAACAAAACTAAAACAAACATTTCTTTTCATGAAGAAAAACAAGTTCTTCTATGTGCTCAACTGAAAGAGATTCCCTTTTGGGAGTTACTATGTTTCCAGCTGATGAAAACATGTGTTCACTTGATGCACTTGTCGCTGGGATTCCAAGGTATCTTGTGGCCAACTTGCATAAATTAGGGAATAGTGTTGTGCCCTTTTCTTTCTGCCTTACAAGAGCATCTTCATACCTTGGAATGCACAGCATACTTAAATAATCTGACACTTCCACTGAAACATCTCGATCTGAAGCACCAGAAGCTGCTGCCAACTGATAAAATGTTTGCCACAAACTGCTGCCTTGTCTTTCATTTGGATCTGTGGCAACGTCTGAATCTGGGGCTCCTGTAAAGTAAAGAAAATATCAAACACAATGTTTATACTATTTCATAAAGCCCTTAAATTAAAAAAATTCACACATATACATTTCTTACCTTTCGCAACTGTTTATGGTACAACTTCCTTAATTTTGTTAACGTAAATGCTCCACTGCCAAACACTTCTCATCTGTGGGAACCACAATAGATTTGAACCTGGGGTCCAAAAGCATAGCAGTATAGAATGGCTCACTTCGCTGATATAATAGGAACCGTGATTGAAGAGCACCGAGAAGAGATTTCTCAAACATAATACCTGAGCCAACTTCGCCACGGTGAGATTCAAAGTAGTGGGAAAGGCAATTTTCCATGGAAAAAATTATTGGAATAACCATTGATGCAGTGGGAATCCTTTCACCGCAAAGTTCACTTGTAGCTTGATGAAGAGGCTGCAAAATATGAACATAACTTTGCACTAAACGCCACTCGTTTACTGTCAAATTGTCAACATCTTGACTAACTAGATGCCTTGGAAGTGATTCTTTGTTTTTTTAGAAATCTTTCCAACATGATATATTCGGAATTCCATCATGTTGGACAGTCTTGGATTAGTTCAAGGCATGGTTGATGCAGCTCTTCTTGAATATTGTGTAGCTGTACATTTGCAATAGCACTGTTTTTGTATCTACACATGATGGAGCGTACTTTTTTCAGTGTCGTAGCTATTCCTGCAGTTAGCTGCTTGGCATCTGCCAAACCTAACTGCAGCGTGTGTGCAAAACATTGTACGTGAATGAGATTCAGCTTGCAAGTGGCTACAGCTGCATTTATGTTTCTAGCATTGTCTGTAACTATGTATAGTGGTACGTTTTCTTGCTTCAGTTTCAAGAGACCCCACTCATTAAAAACAGTGTACAGTTTCTCTGCAATGGCATGTCCTGTATGCGATTCAGGAAAACTGTAACATCCCCAAACAAAATCTCTTCATGCTGAACTTGTCTACATAATGACATGTAAATGATATAAATGCATCATTGTTACGTGAAGTCCACAAGTCAGACGTGAATGACATTGCTGTTAAGTCAGCATTTGCAACTGCTTGTGATACAGTCTCTGTCAAAACTCCTTTAACTTTACTGTACAACTCAGGAATCACTTTTCTTGTGAAAGTTGACCGGGATGGCACTTTGTATAATGGCTATGCAGTATGCAGGGCTTTTTTAAATAAGTCGTTTTCCACGACAGAGTAGGGTAGCATTGAACCTGCTATCCATTCACCCAACCTAAGAGTAATTTCTAGTGTCCTTGGGTGAGTATTTTGCCATTGGAATATGTTCTCAATTTTGAGCTGTTTGGGTACAGGCTTGCTCTGTCCGGACAGTTTCACGTTTTGTTTTTCTTTTTCTTGATTAGATTCATTTAGAAATTGTTGGTTCAGAATGGGATGTAGGGCTAAATGTCTTATTAAACCCAATGTACTACCATAAGTCATTTTCAACAATTTACCACACTTCAAACATTTCCAGTAGTTGCCAATGTCAGATGTCTTACTAAAGTACTTCCAAATAGTTGCTTTGGAGTAAGTTGGTGACGGACTCATTCCTGTAGCACTTATGTTTGAACCCACAGCACAAATATTGTCTCCCGCAGCATCATTACTTGAGCTCGCAACATCTTTGCTTGTTCCCGCAACACTGTCCATTGTCCAATAAAAAATTGCACAATGTTTGTTTAGATTTTGTTCCCCTAGAATGTACACATTACTTGATGTTTATGTTTTTTTTTCTGTTTCACCGTTGTAAAATACCTATTATCATTGCCGAAAATATACACAATATTTAGTTCGATCCTTCGGTAAATGAAGGCTATTATGAAATAGCAACTCACGTAACTCACCAAGCTAAAAAAACAGGCCAAAAAAAATTGTTAGGGGTCTGCCACAATTATGCAGACGTGTCTGACGTCGTCCGTGTTGATAGTGTGGACACCGATGTGGCTTCTGATTGGGTGAATTGTTCACGTGATCTATGGTGCAGATCTGTCCACCCCGAAAGTTTGCAGACTTCTTCAAGGAATTTAAAATGGGCATTGATGAAGCTGAACGAATTCTCTCTTTTTATATCAAAGAACACTAAAGCTCTGGTAAATAACTTATTTGTTGTGTAACATTTATGTACAGCTTCACGGTGTATTATTTAAATGTTACCGCAGCAAAATAAATTATAGTTGGCAGCGCGCGATGGCAAAGATGGCCGACGTAAATAGGAAGCATTCGTGTTGTGGAAAGGGATTTTACTTTTAGATCTCATTCATTCACCGAATAAGGATTAAGTTTCTTAGAATTTTCGCACCTAACCCGTATATGTATGATGTGCAGTTATTGGACTCTAGCAATTTATAATGTCTCTCATCAGTTTGTTTACATGTCACGGGCGCCACCGCTTACGTTTGTATTTTTCACAACGCACGCAAGTGTATTTTGGAATAAACTGACAAGGTACGTCTGAAATTCGTTTGTGAACGAATTCCGACTGCGTGATTTATCAATTACTATTACAACTGAACAGTAAATCCATCGAATTAAGGTTGATAGTTAATAAAATACTTTTTGAAATATTTTACATTTTTCTTGGAAAATATTATTTCTTGCTCTGGATTTAAGAAAGCAACTTTTCCAGAGAAATTTCCCGAGACTCGGGATCCCGCACAGCCCTAGTTTTAATGTAGACATATATTAATTTTACTATGCAATTTCTTAAAAATTTCTTAATATGAAATTTTGGATTCTCTGTATAATGCTAACAGACAGTAAAAAATTGAGCCTAATTATTTAAGTATTGCTTTAATAATACAAATAAACAAAATTCACTCAATACAAGTTGTTCTTATGTAATTTGTATTGTGAATAATAGACAATAACAAAAAGATGAACCTATTAATGTGTTTCTTTTCTTATTCAGGATTACAAAATTCACTCAGTTGTGCAGAATTACATTAAACAGCAAAAAATCAATACAGAATAAAACCATAACACAATAGTAAAACAAAGGTAACGATACCTCCGCACATACTAACTGGTCATAATATTACTTGTTACACACTAACTGACTTCTAGACTTTCCTGGACTACCTTTACTTATGGCTGCATTTTTTCCCTTTCATTTCCGAAACTGAGACCATTAAAATATAATATTAATTAACTAAAATATTGACAAAAAAAATGTTAGTTACAACAAACATCTTACTTGAAAACAGAATTCAATATAAATATGTAATCTCACAATGCCACATTACCCCCTTCCCCCCCTTCCTGTTCCCAACCTTCTTTAGAAAAATTCCCAAGGTTTTTTTCAAGTAGTTCGTGCACAAACGTGGCATTGACCAAAAACTCAGCTCCCTAACATGACATTTCAAACCCTGAACAGAACATCTGTAAATAGGGAATACATAAATGCACCAACATGGATCAGTACAAAATTTTCTTTGAACAAACTTATGATTCCTTAAGAAATATAACAAATTATTCACTAACACAACTGTAAATTAACACAGTCAAATATTTAGAATAGATAAGAAAAATAAATTTCCCTGAAAACTATGACACAGTTAACTTTTCAAAGTCATTCAACAGTACTATTGCTAGGATTTTGATTTAAATTTATTCTTCGCCTTAGTTAATTAACTTATCTAATTATAGTATCTTTTGGAATTCTGGCCACTCAAGCCATTACAATTTCTCAGTTATTAAACATTTTTGGAAGTTTGTGAAATACATACAGCCTTAAATCGCACATGTAAAAGTACAACACAATACCCTTCATACTCAGTTCAAAAAATGTACAGTGCATCTCAATTCCGTAGTAAAACATCTTGTGAAAAAATAATTATTATTCTCACTTGAATCAAATACTCTACCTGAGTCACCCCTTTTTACAATATAATACAGATATTTATGCAGACATCCATTGCTCCACCTAAAAGGAAATTATTTTACCACACATTTGTAAATAATAAAACATTATTTTATTCTCAGAACCTTTACAACAAAGTACTTGTTTTGTATGCTATCAAAATATCTTTGTTGGAAACTTATTTTAAATTTTAAAATTGTAAATATTCTATGGTTTAACTGGTCATTCAATTTTTAAACATCCTCTCTCAACCAATAAAACAAAGCAAGGCTCCTGTTGTTTTGACAAAATGACTCCTTTTCAACTTCTCTCCTTTGATTTTGTTGAAAATGAGAATTGTAAAGTAGAGTGAACCCTCAATAACCTGGACTTCGGATAACTCAGACAGAATTTAAAAAAAAATCAATTTTAACGGAATTGTATTTTGGTTACAAAGCATACAGAAATTGGGTCTGCTTAATTTAAATTCATCACATTATGTTTTACAACAGTATTAAGCTTTACAACATAGTTGTTCCAAACATGAATAACAAAAATTAAAAGCTGTTGCTTTGCATTGAGATGTAGAAACGGTGGTGAGAGGGTTATACGGCACTTTAACAGCGAGGTGTTAATAGCCTATAAGTGTGAAGGGAGGTTAAAAAACACACGACATCCATGCCCAAGCCAAGATTCGAACCCAGGACCTCTCGCACAATAAACAGACATCTAACAGACTACGCTTCAGAGGCTGGTGCAATACTGAAAAAACTAGGGCTTTGTCAGGAAGGGGGGCAAAAATGGGCTTTTGCCCTTGGCCTCAAATTCTAGACGGCCTTGCTTTTGAACAAAAAATACAAGTTGAATTATTAAAATGAATGGGCTTTTGTTGAGTTCCCATTGACCTTGATGGTTTCTGTGAAATGTATTTTAAGTGTAAAGTGCGTGTAAAGACATCACTGACATCCATTGCAGAGGCCAGATCTATGACGGCGCTGTCAACATGTAGGAAGTATGGAGGGAGAGCTACAGGCGCACATTATCACTTCAATTAAAAGAAAGGTGGGAGAGGCTCAGATTTACGTTGCCCCTCATATTATAATAAAGTGACCCTGAAAAAAAAAACAATTTTTCCTTGGAAACATTTTAAATAGTTGAATGATACAAATCTGGAGGAGACGGTAAACTGATAGTACACCATTAGAGAGTAAGAGGGGATCGGTGCGGCGTGTAGAGCTGCAAGTCGCAGCTGACAAACTTACTGTGCACATTTCTGTTACATGCAGTGTTTTAGACACTTGTCCGATACAGAGCAATTCATGGTCTTACGTGCATTGTTTTAATATTTTTATGCCTTACTTTATTTGATTTTTACTCCCTTTTAACTCTGTTGAACATGATTAGAATTTTATTGCTTTTTAGTGTGACAATTTTTGGAAGACTATAGCTGTAAATGACACATTTAAAGATTCTGTTTATATGCATGAAATTAAATTTTAAAATCATTGTGTTAACATGTGTTCGCGTATTTCAGTACAGTGATCCAAAAGGGTCGTTAGTTACAGTACCGTATCTACTTGTGTATAAGAGGAAAATTTTTTTTGTGTCTTTGAAACTTTGTAGGAGGGAAGCGTAACTATCAGGCTAGCAGCTGGCTGCAGACACTGTGACTTGTGGATGTTAAGCTATTTTTCAACGTAAACATCTTGTGAGATGCATGTTTGTATTGCTGTTATGTTGAGACTGTACCGGTTGACCTTAACTATTTCCGCTGGTTTGCTACCTCCCTAGATTACCTCAGTCAGTTATTTCTCATCTGTCTCTCACACATGTTCATGCACGCACATTAGCTGTTGCCAGCCAGAAGAGAAAGGGGTGAGAACTATTATGTGGTAGAATGGTGCCTTGATGCCAGCTTATAGCACAGATAAAAAAGGATCAGCTAGAAGTAGCATAAAAAGTAAATAAGATTGAATCTGTCTGTCCAGGTTTGACATTCTTTTATAGTCCTCCACATTATTATAGTGATAGTTTCCTCACTACCCCCTCCCATAACTTGATACATTCAAAGCAGTATTATATATTGCAGTCTCTTTTGGTTGTATAAATCATAGCGTACTGATTTCTTAGCACTTCTTGTGATTAATGACTAATTACCCCAGAAGCCCTTCAATGACATGGACAAATCGTAACAGAGACAGCTTCTCCCCCCTTTTAGTAAATAGTTATCGAGGGTTCACTGTGTATGTGTCTATATATATATATATATATATATTCAATAAAGATGCAGGTGATAGAGATGCCCAAGACCTACCAAATAAACCAAACTTGTATAATCATATAATCTGATTCGGAACCATCTAAAAGTTATGAATTTTTAAAGAAAATTTATCTGTACTCTACCTTGAACTAAACATTTAGTGATGGTGGAAAAAGTAATGGTCCGTGTGGAACGAAATTTGTATACTTCAAATGTGATTAGTGTCGTCAAATTTTAAATCACATTTCACGTCACTGAGAGTATAGCTTCATGGTGTAAAAAAATCACTTTCACAAAAGTTGTGTTAGGTTTGGAAAGATGCCATCAATTTGCACGAGGTAAAAAAATATTAATAGGTTACATAAATGATCACCCGCCGTTGGAAAACCACCCCATAGTATTACAAATTAATTAGTAAAAAGCAATAATTTAAATTAACAAACGTCAATGCAGTAAATGTGAAAACTTAATGTGATGCAGCAGATTCACACAATGTAAAAATCAGCAATAAGTTTGAAATTAGTATGTGAGTAAATAATTAAATGTAACTTTAAATAAAATGTATAAATTAGAAATTTTAAAACAATAGGTACATGTGTGTTTGACGAGCTGGCACCAGCCCTGCCAGGACCCTCATTGTCCTGACGCAGCATCCTAAAGACCGCCCTTTAAGGTCATTCTGGTGGCTGCTCCCCCTGGATACCATCTTTTTGAGGCCCGTCATCCTCTCGAACCAGCTTTGGACCATCTTCAACCAGGATATTGACAAAAGGTGGGTTCAGCCCCACCCTTGGCGAAACTCTGAGCTCATGACAACTATATCTGAACACCTTGCCGGCCACGTAAGAACTCCCCGAAAAACTTTTCTTCTCGATTCTCCTAACGCGAGACTCTGCTGACCAAAGCAGTTATTTTTGGGCAGTCTGTAGCTGGCCAATTGCTGTGATGCCCTGTTTTCGCAACAGATAGTCAGTCCATGTTGAGCAAACCAAAGCTACATATTGACGGAAAAATGAGGTCTAGCTCGTGCCTGCACGAAACTAGCTTGTCACCTGTCAAATTCAACGTTGAGTTACAGAAACATGTGTTGGTTGTGAAACCAGCAAGGCCCCAGAGGTGCACAGCTGAAGAGAAAGAACAGTGAAATTATTAAAACTTAAAAAATTAACTACTAAAAATTTCCAGCCATGACAATATGTAAACATTTTTATGTGCAAATGAACACACCACCTATGTATACAGGCTGTACACTGTAGGTGTTACAACTATACACATCAGTGTAAAGGACTCCAAGATGAGCAATTTGATATTTATTGTATGCAAGGAAGGGTAGTCACCTCTATTATTGCCATGAAAGGGAAGATTTTAAGGCTGAATTTTATATGTTACAGATCCCAATATCACTTAACAACATTACCCACTTAATCACAGTTTAGCTCCTAACCACTTATGATACTTTAACTAAAAACTATTTTTGTACTAAATTTTTAGGGTCTAATACCTCTATCAATATTCACATTTCTTGAAAGTGCCTCATTTATTTCCTGGAATTATGGGCTGTTAATTTCCTTGCAGCCAGTATAATTGATTTACTCTACGTTACAGAGACGAGCGACCCTGGAAAGTATGCGGATAAGCGGAAGCGAGGAGGCGTCACTATGTCTTGAGCAAGAGGCCCAGGGTGCGCTATCGTTGAAACATTTACTTCTACTTATACACGCTCAATAAAAAAATATATACTGTACCTTGTACTTTGGAATACATTTAGTGCTCTATTGAGTTTAAAATATATATTTATGCTTCAACATTTAATTCTATATTATTCATTTTTGGTTATTTTGAGAATTAATTTTAAATTGAAATTCATAACCAATATTGAAACATTGTTCCGACCATATTCTTTCAAATTAAGTTTGCTATGAAACTACTTTTTACAAGACAGAAAAATATAATAAATAAAATTAATTTTGTAACTGTGATAGTTTCAATTATTAGTTGGTTAATATCATACAGGTTTTTTTGTTTAAAACAAGCTACATAGCAAAATAAATTAAAAAAAAAAAAGACCTAAACAATTATTTGTATAGTATCTGTTTTTATTATTGGCAACCGTTTTAGAATAATTGGGACTATCTTCTCGTGCACATAGAAATGTGGATAGTGTTTCTGATTACATAGGTCGCAATCATCTAGTTTCATAGAAGTGTATTTTTCCCATGAAATTTTCCTCAAGTGTAAATTATTTGTTGCGGTCAGTTTCATTTATAGTTTTATTTAATTTCGTATAATTTTTATGGGGGATACACAAACGTCCTTTATGGTGGTTACACAAATGTTCGTGTAAAAAACGACATGAAGAGTGGCTTGATTTAGCCTACAGCCTGCTCTTCCACTTCATGGTCACTTCTGTATTTCAGGTGCTTATGATTTTACATCCCTTGCTAAGAATTACGTTTCTCTTTTTGTCTCCATAGCAAAAATAGTGTATTAACCCAAAAATATGTTCTGGTTCTTGAATATAGATAAATGGAAAATATAATATATTAGTACTTATTGGTACTGTTCAGAAAGGAAACACAGATATCATATTTCAACTTGCCTCGGACATGGTAGAACACGCGACCGATGTTTAGTCGCCCGACTTCGCAACTGCCTGGGAACAGGTAAACGAGACTGGTTTTTCCAGGAATTCTCAAGCCCCACCCCAACCCCTCCTTCCCCACATCTAAGGCCGCTCATCTCTGTCATGTACAGTATCTGTTTGCTGACTTGTAGATGTATAGTATTTTTATTATTCCTTCTCCACAATGAACTAACGGATTGATTCTGGCTTTCTATCTTAAAAGAAATAGTAAAGATAAGAAATTTTAAATTCACTGAAAATCCTTTACTACATATTTCAAGGGTCTAAAAAATTTAAAAGAATGTTAACATCTTAAAAGGTTTACCATTGAATTTTTATAATAACTTATGTTAATCAACCAAAATGCTATTCTACAACATACCACATGATGTATACACTTGTGAAAGCAATTAACAGTAAGTAAAGAGCAATTATGTTTTTTAAACAAATAAAAGTGAATATTTAGGGTAAGTATCAATTCTCCAGGTCCAACAATAATGCTATCTCAAAATTATTAACACTAAAAATTAACTGCTGTCTTGATTGTTAATGCTTACAATTAACTACTATCATAGTTCTTTACACTAGCAATTTAAAACCATTATAGACAAAAACAGTAAATCACACATACGCTCCTTTTAAAAATGCATAAATTTCAGTTAGCTGTGATTTCTTGCTGCACAGCTTGGCTGTAAATGTCTATAATTCCACACAACTTTTCATGATAGATTTTGGATCATTGAGAATGTTGCTCAAGAAGAGCCTGTAGCTCTCCAAATGTTCCTTGGCTTCTCTTCATTTTGGTGGTGGTTTGCAAACTTTTTCAGTACCTATCTTAATTCTGTTCTGCATCATCGTCACCCTCTTGAACACACTTACCTTTGTTACTGTAGGTGGTATTTTGTGTGAGTCTGCGGAGAAGATACAAGACATCCATGGTATTTCTGCTTCATTGCTTGAATCACTCCTTAATCCATGGGCTACAAAACAGATGTCATGCATGCTGTTAGAAACTTGACATGCACATTCTTCAAGTCAACATCTTTGGGGTGTGCTGCTCAATGGTCCACAAACATAAGCATTATTCAGTTTCTCCGTGCTATCATTCAATTTGAACCAATTTAAAAATCAGTGCAGAGTTTGCTGGTCATCCATGAATTTTTACTGTGCATGTATGAACGAGGTAGAGACTTGACATGTTCAAAGCACCTAGACTTCACAGCTTTTCCTACAACTAACAATGGCAGTTTTTCAGAGCTATCCATATTTGCGCAGCAAAGAATGTGATTCTGTCCTTAGATATTTTACCACCATGTCTGCTTTCACCAGCGAATGCATATTTTCTATCAGAAAGCAAATTAAAAACTAAGCCAATATCATTTGCATTTCATACATTTCTTGGCTCATAATTAGCATAAAGTATTTGCAATGCACAATTTCTCCAGGTTACCACTCCTTGTCTTAAATCTATCAAGCCATCCATTTCTTGGCTTGAAATCAATATTCAATCTAAGCACAATTTCGTTCCCGAATTTTCTTGAAGAGGAGTCCCCTGATTAGTATGATCAATGCCCGTTGTGTGTTTTTATTTTCCGCTGTTGTAAGTAGATTACCATATTGCTTGGTTTGTGAAACACTAAAAATTACATAACTGTTCAGTAACAACACATTTCCATGTTTTTTTTTTTCATGTGTAAGCAGTACTTCTTGCAGGCCAAATGAATGCTTCATTACAAGGATTTTTCTTATACATGGGATACATTATGTTTTGCAAATGCATGTGCAAAAATTAATTTAAATTTTTGTAACAGTGGCAACAGAAATGTGTTTAAAATGCATAGACTTTTAGCTGGTATGCGTACATCATCATAACCTACCTTTGCCTACGACGACGCCACTAATATTGTACAACAAATGTTTGCATGCAATGGTAACATTATACGATAAACCCTAGATCCAACATCTTTGTACAGTGTCCGTAATTACATTGTTAGATCGCTGGTGTTATTAGATCTCAGGTAATTCATTTTGAGGTCCCCCACCATCCCTACCCAAAAAATAATACAAAAAAATATTTTTAAAGAGTTATTCCTTTAAGTTATCATAGTGCAGCTACTGCATTAAAATAAACATAATTATAAACATATATATGCATATAAATACAAATTTACAAATCTGAATGCAAGCAGTGTACATACCGCTGTAGACTTGCAAGACACATATATTATATTTTCAATACGATTTTATTGTGTCTTTATATAATTTTTTCCTGTGACCTTGCAAAAATACTTTTTTCCACTGCGTAGTGCAATTTTGTTTGCATAATTTTATTAAAATATTTTGGTAATATTTTGTCATTATGCAGATTCATGGACATATTTTTTATCTATTTTTGTTAATGTTCCCTACTTTATATTATCCTAGTAGTGTTGCGACACTTTTAAATTAAGTTTCAATTACAATTTTTTTTAAATTTTATTACGATTTCTGTAGCCTTACTTCATTGCTTGCGAGAGTATTTTTTTCAGTGTTTACTGCAGTTTCCTCTGCATTATTTTACGACGATATTCTCATCTTTATTTCATTTCTTAGGTCGTTCAGTGTATTTTTATCAGTTTTTATTGTTATTTTTGGGCACCATTTTATCTTAGTAGATTCACAAATGTATTTTAATCAATTCTTATAGCAATTTGATTCATACTTTTTGCAGGAATTTTTATTTTCTGTTGCAGAGCAGGCGGGAAAAGGAAGCAGAGTGTGTAGTAGCAGACTTGTCGCTTTTCAGTGTTGCACGCGCAGCAGAATTTGCCATACACACGGCCCTATTAGCTAGACATGTGTTTTATGCGTCGTCCAGCCAAAGTTTATTAAATTTTTTCACCATTTTTTTACAGCTGCTGCTTAATAGTGACCCTTTTAAGATGTTAACTTTCTTTTAAATTTTTTTAGACCCATGAAAAATGTAGTAAACGGTTTTCAGTGTATTTAAAATTTCTTGTCTTTATTATTTCCTTGTATTACTTTTAAGGTAAAAACCCATAATCTATCAGTTGGTTCACTGTGGAGAAGGAAACAAAAATACTGTACAGCTACAAGTAGGCAAACACATAAATCAATTATACTGACTGTAAGGAAATTAACAGTCCATAATTCCAGGAATTATGTGAGACACTTTCAAGAAAAGTGATTATTGAGGGAGGTATTCAACCCTAAACATTTCGTATGAAAATAGTTTTTTTGTTAAAATGTCGTACGTGGTTAGGAGTTGAATGGTGATTATGTGGGTATTGTTGTTAAGTGTTATTGAGATCTGTAATCTATAAAAAAAATTAGCCTTAAAATCTTCCCTCTCATGACAATAATAGAAGTGCCTTCTACCCTCTCGTTGTGTTCAATACTTTGCCATCAGGTTTAATGCATAGTAACTGTTATATGTTATGTGAGGTTTGTTGATCACATCATGGAATCTGCCCTACCTAGGGAATAAATGTCAGTAACTCTCCTCAGAGATTAATTTTATCAATATCCTCCTCTGTGCCTTCTGATGCTCACTCCTTTTCGAAGGTAATGGCCCAGCCTGCTGTCCTGGTGCTTTCTCCTTGTCAGATGTAGCAGCTCACTCTACCCATCCTGGTGCTTGCTCCTTTTCGGAAACAGTGTCCCATTCTCCCCTTATAGTACTTGCTCCTTTTTGGAGGTAGTGGCCTATTCTCCCTTCCTAGTGCTCGCTCCCTTTTGGAGATAGTGGCCCATATCGCTCTCTATATGCTAGCTCCTTTTCGGAGGTAGCTGCTCACTCTACCCTCCTGGTGCTTGCTCCTTTTCAGAAGTAGTGGCACACACTATCCCTCCTGGTGCTTGCAGAGGCAGTGGCTCATTCAGCCCAGTTATAACAATTACTGATAGGTGTTGCTACATAGACCAGCTCATAATAGGTTCCAAATACAAATATCAACCACACTCACCAGACAGTGGATCGCAGGGCACAGCCCGGTTAATCGACCCCAAACCTGACATTTCAAGTCTCATGCTGGTCCGAGAATAACTAGAATTGGCCAGCTGGCATCCATCTTAACTCTCCAAATCACCACAAAGACAAACCCTGTGATGACCACGCATGTCAGTTATTTTTTTTAAGCCATGTATTTTTCCGTGGTGGTTAGTTGAATTTCTTAAATATGTCATCTTACAGGATGGAATGGATTTTTAAGTTTTCTGGCTTGCCCAATAAGTTAAAGAAATCTGTGTGTTTTGTGGTATTTTGTACATGTGAGGCAAATTATTGATTTGAGTTCAAATGAAACGTATACAGTACCAGCAGTACTCAGTGCTGAATTAATAGTGTATGTGCTGAGTCTCCATCATTCTGCCTGTGGCATTGGTCATAAAATGTTAAAGAAAGAAAACTATATTTTTAGAGGTGCTTACAGTATAAAGCAACATTGTAGCAATGCCGAATTCTTGTTTTGATCTCGGTAACCATCAGAGAACAAAAATTTCCTTTACAATATTCCTGTAATCAAGATCACAAATGAACTTGTAAGTGCATGTGTAGCAATCTCTGAGGATACTCTTCTGCCTAAAACAGTGTGCCACACAAAACAAACCCTATCTTTTATCCCAATGTCATAAACTGAATAGTGGTTGTCATCTGTATTAGGAAGAGAGCTGACTCACTGCAACTATAGGTAGCAATTAAACTTGTAAATCAGATGTGGCACATATACATGTTTCATAAACCAGTTTTTCTTTAATATTGTTTTTTTTATCTGTCATAGTGCTAATTTTCAGCATTGTTTTACAGTGGAGCACTCTGCCATCAAAATGGCTGGACCTGAACCATTTTGGATAACAGAAATTTTTGAATAACAGGAGTTAATTGTAATAACTGATAGCCAAGATTATCTAGCAACATTTTTATGGTGCGCAATGTCAGCTCTGACAAGTTTGTGTTTTCTGTCAGAATGTACGAACAAAGTGTATTAAAATAATACATTGAACAATTCAACGCAGCTCTAAAATATCTTAAATGTTAAACTTATTCACGGTAGAACTTTGCTGTCTTGCGTCAAATGGGTTGTGGTGGGTAGGGAGTCGACAGATGGCAGCTGTAGCCAGTGGTGGTAGTGACATTGTCATGAATGCACTGGGGCTAGATGACTCACAAGTGTGAGGGAGCCGACTCTGAGTGAGATAAACACACATATATGACTTCTTTTGAGAATGGACATTTGGTTTTCGTTACTTGCCACATGTTTTGTTTCATATTTGAAACAGTAAGTCAAAAAATATTCCTCAGTACATACAAGTTGATACCACACGTTCACATTTTATTTTAAGCTGCTGCATTAAATTGTACGCGGGTCTATACAGAGCTTTCAATACAGGGGCAACCTTAGAATGACTACCACTGTTTCAGGCAGCATTTAGATTACATATACAGCCACAAGTGTATTGCCCACACATGTTATAATTTTGCGTGTCGGTACGGAGTACATAGCGAATGACTGTGATAACACATTACGGAAATAAAAAAGTAGAATCACTGTGTCTTTTCTTGGTCAATCAATATCAATTTTTGCAGTTACAACACTATGTCTATTGTACAATGATACACAAACGCATGCATGTGCGCGCACCCACACACACGTGCATGCACATGAGCACACAAACACACACACATTGCAAATTTAAATATTTACCCATACCGAACACAAAATAATTATTACTGAATGTTATTGCATAAAAAATACAGGCAGATGATGCATTTGGTTCTTTCACCATAAATTGTTAACATCTTTCCAAGAGTGAATTCAGAAGCAATTTATCGAGTGAGTTGTGCAATTAGCATGTGCACAGAAAGCTTATGTCATCACAGATTATGGTTAACAGTTTTTGTATTGTTAACCAGTTATATTAAAACTTTAATTAGCTGATTCCATGAAAGTGTTACCATTAAATTATTTGACAGTGCCACTTTATATTTTTTTCTCATGATTCGTGAAACCAAATTTGCAGATAGGAAGTAGAATAAAGTGGTAATTTTTTTGTTACAGGTAAATTTGAATTTTGCTATTGAAGTTGAAACCGAGCAATGTGGCACAATGGTTACAGTCCAGACTCACAATTAGGAGAACACAGGTTCAATTCCCTATTTCAGCCATCCTGATGTTGGTTTTCCATGATTTCCTGAATTCACTTCAAGTTTGCCAAAGGCCAAGACCAATTCCTCTCCCAGTTCTTATCCTTGTGCAATTTTGTGTTTAGTTTTCATTAAGATGTAAAAGCCCACTTATAGGAGTAGCTAACCCAAAAAAAAAATATTTTTTTATATCTTATATAATAGAGATAAAATTAGAATGATTTTAGTTTTGTTGCGAGGCGATCGGATTACCCACAGCAAAGATATAACATTTTAACGAAAAGCTAGTGATGTCATAGTAGCTGTGCTGCCCATTCAGGCTTGCAGTCTGCTACAAGTGCCAGCGTGGTTCTGTGGATGTAGATTACGACTAAACATAAACATGTTCTGTATTATTAACTCCATATTATGACAGACATTGTATTTTCTAGTTACAACAATAAACACATTAAAATGCAAAACAACATAAGTAAGAAGGATTTCATGTTGGGTTAACTGCTCAACGAAACACAGGTTACATCTTCCTGAGAATGTACATAAACATCAAATTGCACCCGCAGGTTAAATAATTCTGCCCATCAAGCAGGCCGTCTGCGAGAATTTTCGTCTGGTTGTATCTTGAAACCTACATAGTTGCCATCAGGTTCCGTAGAGCGATTTCAAATCTTGCGAACAACAGAAGAGATGGTACAGCTACTTTGTTTCTTTGTCCAATAGCTGTCCAATCATTTACCCGGTGTGTAAACTGGTTGCAAGAAATATATCACCATGACTTTGAAGTGCTGTGTTTGGTTAGCACATTTTTTTTCTTCTGTTATTTGCCTTTAATGCTAACGAATGACGTAGTGCTTGCAACACTTCTAGATTTAGTATTAAATTTTTGAATGTCACGTGTAATATTATACATTGTTTAGTTTTTTTCATACGTGCTACATTAGGCCTTTCCCAACGACGAATGCACTCCGTCTTTGAAGGCATAACAGGTCAGTGCTGGCACGTACGGCAAGAAAAATCCCATAACATCAAAAATGTCATCGTAATACCGTTCTTCATCGTTTTCAACATCACCATTACGAGTGGGAGGTTCAAACTGGTAATCTTTGACACTCATTAAAATGAAACAAAGTATAGCAGTATAGTACTGTAAAAAACATTAAAAAAAAAAAATATATATATATATATTTATTTACAAAATACTAGAGATACTTGCATGCAAGAGACACAACCACTTCATTCTGGTACATTAGTGACATTGAGAACGTACATTAGTGACATTGAGACATGTGTCATACCACATTTGCCAGTTCTAGCTGTTTATAATGTGTCAATATCGGTAACCATGTATGGTGGCTTTAAAACTGGTGCAGTATTTAATGGTATCTTTCGCTCAAATTCATCCTCAAAATCAAGTAATTGATAGTCACGTGCGGTGTCCAATGTACATTCCTGAAGTGAAAGTCTCCTTGAGTTAGGTTTTTTTTACACTTTCTTTGAAACTCATTTCTTTGTGGCTTTTGGGTACTGTAATCTGAAACCTGATGTAGTTCTGGATACATTTTCATTGTGATCAATAATGGCTAACATTGCCCCCGTTACCATACCAGGATAACCGAAATGTTTTCTCTTCTGTAATTACTTTAGTCTCGTGGTATGGAAAGATTCTAGTTTACTTGAGTATGTAAAATTAAATTTGTATTCATGAAGTCAGAAATAAATTGTTTGTCACTGACAATTTTTTAAAAATCTTATTGTCTTCAGATTTTGTATTGATCCAGTTACGAGGTCTTTCATAAGGGGGATGCTCACACTAAGTGAAATTTTCCCCTTCCCATATATGTTGGTTAGGGATATGATAAAGAACTGATTCGAATCTTCCCACAAGTTCTTTGGCATTGCAACTGCGTGTTAATGCAGATCACCAAAAATTGTTTACTATACTGTTTTTCCACTTAAGCAGATGCTTACAGTCCTTGGATGATTTTTTTTGCTAATCTTTTAGCTAAATGCCATAAGTCAAATACATGCAATACTGGGAACGACTATAAATACAAAGTTGTTGTGTATATATGTTTAGGTATGTATTTATGTGTTTATGTATGTATGCGTGTGTATTAGTTTTCCAGTTTCGAAATGCTGTATCCAATTTCACAATATCTGAGTAAATCGAGAATAAGTGATACATAGCCAACACAGGACAGTTACTATCAATTTAAGAAATTTAAAATATGATCTTTGAGATTTTTAAAATGTAAAAGTAACCAGAAAAAAAAAATAAAAAAGATTGAGCAATATGAGTTTTGGAGCAATATTTTGGGCAATGTGAGTTTGGATCAGTATATACGCAAAGAAATGAGTGGTTTTCCAAGGAAAATTTTTGTGACACACTCTGCTGCAACATAAAATTATTTCTAATGAAAATTCTGGTCCTATACCCACTGTAATCTCCGGTTTAATGAATTCAAGTATTTTGATTACATACCCACAAAACATTTTTACTATTACAAGACAATCATTATACTCTCAAATCTTCCTCCTTAATGGGTTCATCATCATCATCATCGTCGCCATTGTCACCGTCACCACCACCACCCCTCTTTCTACTCCTCCTCATGCACACCTCTTCATGCACAAATTCGAATTCTCTGCTTTACATAATTGGCATTTGCTGCTTTTGGATAGAGTCCTAACAGAACCATTATTTGGTTGATTTGCTGACTATATTTGCCACGTTTACAGCTACCTTTACTTTCCATAAGGTCAGTTTGATCATTTCCAATTGAAGAGTGTAATTCAAAAACTCGCAAAGTCCATTTTTGGCACAAAATGAGTTTATTGTAGAACGAAAAAGTTCAAGTGTTTCTCAGCCTTTTAAATTTGCGTTTGTCATGATAAGTGACTTAGTCCTTGTGCTACAGGGCACAGAATTTGTATATATTTTTCAAAATCTGCTCAGTCCATGGCACAGTCCTCCTGAAAACTCGCTCAGTCCAAACATATACACATTTGGCTTGTGATGCTGGTAACTGTGCATATTATACCATTATGAGCAATTAGATGTGTATTAAAATTATAATAATGTTATTTATTATTAATCAGCAATAATTGAAGTCTTCAAAAAATGAAAATGTTAAAATATTTTTATCAGTCTTCATAAGTAACATGTATTATAAGATTTATAATGTTGTCTTTTAAAATTTGCTAAATATGTTTATCATATTTATCTAATGCACTGCACATATTGTTTTATAAAAAGGTACTATTATTTCAGCATCGTAAGCACTGTGTACCGAGGGTTGTTATTTTTTTCAACCTCCGTTCAGATGTAATAAAAAAAATATTATTTTAGTGTCAAAAGAAACGTACATCTTTACACTATTGTTCCACATAATCACCGTGCAGATTGAGGCATTTGTCGTACCTATGCACCAGCTTGCCGATACCCTTCTTACAGTCTGGATTTGGCACCAAGTGACTTCCACCTTTTCCCTACGTTGATAAAGTGGCTTGGAGGATAACACTTCAACACCCATGATGAACTGCAAGACACTGTTAAAATGTGGTTGAATAGGCAGGAGGTATCATTCTTTGCAGAGGGTATCAGCAAGCTGGTGCATCGGTACGACAAATGCCTCAATCTGCACAGTGATTATGTGAAAAAAAAAGTGCAAAGACTTACTTTCCTTTTGACATTAAAATAATTTCTTAATTCATTCCCGTTTTTTTATTACAGCCGATCGGAGGTTGAAAAAAAATTACCCTCATATTTATTTCGGGACACACCCACTTCTTTACTGTGTTTGTTGTGTTTTCATCTTTTTTACTTGTTTACTCTGTGGTGCTATGGCCCAAGGTGCTGTGTAATTCACATTGTTTGGAACCTGTGCAATAATGGATTATATTTATCCCTGTAAGTAATACTCGCTAACATCATAATGTGTATGTGTGTACTTAGGATAAGTATTCATGTAAATAATATTTTTAATGGAAATGTAGCGCATTGGTTTAAGGTTATGTTTTGTATCTTGTCATGACTTTGAACTTTTCACATCAGTAAAATTATGTTTAAAACAATAGAACATGAAATAAAAAATATACATGTCTTAATGTAAAATAACTTTTATAAAATATACAAACAAAATGTTCTTATGTTTTCAGATAACAATAGATGAAGTGTATAGTATTCCAGTAGAGACTAGTAGCAGAAGGAGGAAAAGGATGCTCTCAGACTAATCACCTAGTAAGTTCAGATCAGCAAGAACCTACAAAGGGATATCTGCTCTTACTGTGTCGAACAAACAAAGGAATTTGCTTTGGCAAAAAATTAAGCTAATAAAAATATGATGATTATGGACAGAAGGATCTACAAAGAGCCAAAAAAATTTACCAAATGTTAAAACATGATCCGCGTGGCACATTCACTAAAGCTTTTGACTGTCAGCAAAATCAACCTATGCCAAAACTTGCAGTTTCAGACACATTTTACAGCAGGCAATTGTGGTTTTATAATCTAACAATGATGGTGTACCATGGCCAGCAGAAGAAAGAAGATCACATTATATTCTGCACATAGCTGGAAACACAGCATGTACGAAGATCAAACAAAGTTGCATCCACACTTATGCATTATTTGAAGTATTTGGAGGACAAGATACCTTCAGGTGTAAAAGTGGTTTGCTTGTTCAGTGTCAGTGCTACTTCACAAAATAAAAACAGCATAGTTTTAGGTGCTATTTGTGATTACATACATGCAACATCAAGATGGGCGAAAATTTTAAATATTTTTCCGGTTTGTGGGCACAGTTTTATGCTACCTGACGCATGTTTTTGGTAGAGTGGAAAAAATACTAAGAAAAATGTAATCTATAACTAGTCCCGGAGAGTGTAATGATATCATGTTGCAGCGTGGAATAGGTGCTATGTATGAGGTTGATTGGCAAGTAAAAGACTATAAATCTATGGCAAAAAGTCACTTGAAAACTGTTCTACCTTTCAGAATATACCAACAGAAGGTCATCACATACACTAGAAGTACATCCAGTGTATATTTAACTGTACAGGCTTTGTATGATTGGGGGGGGGGGACATCGTGCCCAGTTTTAAGAAAAGGACAAACTTTTCTGACTATCTTCAGTGTGCCGAGATCATTCCTCCAGGAAATCTTGTATCTTTAGAGAAGGCAAAGGACGTTAAGAAAATGGCGTAAGTTCTTTACAGTACCAGAAGATGCAAAAGATTTCTACAGCAAAGTACTATCAGCTACAAAAGAAGGTAGTACAACCAACAGCACAAACAAAAGTGATGTTGTTTTCTATTGAAATGAACCGCCGTAGTAAATATCAACTTTTACTAGTATGATGCAATCTAATATGTTACATAGACATTTATGTAAAATGTATTACTAATACAGATGGAAGGGAATGGACGTTCATTTTGTGCTTGGGATATGATTATTGGTTCCTTTCATTTATCAACAGCATTGTTTTGCTCGTCTGAATTCAAAGTGATAACTAAATGTGGCCTTTCTTAAAACATAGTGGCAATAACTTAAAAATGTATAGTAACATAATTAGTCAAAATAAATGCGTCAATCAGCATTTACTAATGTATAAATTATTTAATTCTCAAATAAAACAAACAAAACTTGCTCAGTCCTTGGACTGAGCTGGTTTTGGGATATGTTTTCATTATTCATACACTTAATACAAATTGCTGATTTACATGAACGTTGCTAAGAGCCTTCTAAATGTAGTAGTAGTACTAAACCGGATCTTATCAAAACTATTTGTTACACAGCTTAAGGATGGCAACAAATGTGTGTTTTCCCACAAAGTAAGAAAATGGACTGAGCAAGTTTTGGAACTACACTTTTCAATTGTATAAAGCAAAACCAGCACTACCGGACCTGATAATAGTTCCAAACTTTTCAAATATATCGAAGTATTTTTAGGGTGACACTATAACTTTCTTTGCTTTTACCCTCTTCTCAATACGACCAAAAACTTGGTCTGCTGGAAAGAATGAATGTCCAGGTACTGGAAAAAGGATGTGTACTTACTTGGTGTGTCGTTGGACTCACACGTTAACCATTTTGATACCATACCTATGTTTTGGCCCTCACAGCTGTCACCAAAAAACCTGATAGTTATTGTATTGTCCATGACAGCAGCATTATGTAAGCAATGGTGAATGCATGATGAAAATTAATTGGAAATTTTGTGTGCATCAAGTTCTGTGCATATGTGTAAATGAATGTGCTGATGGTGGTTTGACCTGTTTTAGATAATTCTTGACACACTGTGAAATTATGTGCATAGCATGGCTTGCTATAATAGTCACTTTGATTTGGGGCCTTTGGCATTACCATATTCTTTTGGCAATCAAAAGAAAATGTAGTGGTATTGACTTGATTTTCTTTGAGCATATCATAGAAAGCTTTCGAAGTTTACAGACCCTAAATTCAACTCCCATTCCTTGTTTCACATGCACAATATTCTCAGTTTTCATTTTATCCTTAAGTTCAATGCAACTTTATCACTTATCTATAGCTAGACTATGAAAGCTGAGATTATAATCAATAAATATTGTGCGAAGTGTTCAGCCACTTCCCCATCTTGTTTAAATATTTATAAAGTGTTTTTATTTTCTTATTTAAATTTATATGTAAAGCTTTCTTAACAGGCTATATGTAATTTTCAGGGTGAGTTAGTCAGGTGTCCGGTATGATACAACAGAATTCAATAACCTAGTAATTGGGGACATGTTAATTTAAATTCATCTTTTCAAAATTCAATATAAATATAGTCAAGGAATTTTAAAGTAGAGTCATTTGATAATTTTCCTGGCTTGTTTGGTTTCAAATTGACCACAGTAAAATTTTAATTATTTTTGTTGATATAACTTTTTCTTGTATTTTGACTAATTTTTTAGTTTTGGCAATTTTAGCATATTATTAAATTTTCCCTGGTGAAGTGAGTAACTTCAGGTGTTGCAAGCTTCTCCAGGCTGTAGGATTTCTGGCGCCGACGTTGTGG